>OY755204.1:31048915-31355053 GCA_963576765.1 Draba incana | reverse complement strand
TACCTATATCACCAAAATGGACTTATCTTTCGGTCACAGGTCTTGAGAGAACTCCAGAGTTAAGCGTGTTTGAGCAGGATTAGTCTCTTGATGAGAGGACTCCAGAATTTTCTTTAAAAACATTAAACATTATGATACCCATATAAAGCTTTACCTAATTATCTCTCTCTAAAAACCTTTCCCTTCTCTCTAAAAAGAAGAAAAGAAAAAGAAACCTCCGAAGTTATTGGCCCGACGTCCGGTCTTCTTGTCGGGCGTCGTGGCTATGTACATAGTAGCTTTAAAGTAGATGTTTTAGCGCTCTATGTTTCGGATCTAGGTTCTGATCTTTTGATCGGATTTGTTTCTTCCGTTTATCGGACAATCTTTTCGACGTTTAGTTCGGATTTAGTTTTCTGTGTTAATAGAATTTTGTTCTACTCCTATTTGGATCCGGCCTTGATGATGAATTCTATATTCACTCGTAATATCTTTTATCTCTTTCATCAATTTGGAATCGTCTTTATCTATGGCGAGGAGTTCATACTCCTCTAGGTTCCCTAGATTTAAACCTTGTGAAGTTTAGGGAGAAGTCATCTGATTAGAGATGGTCGAATGTTTTTCGGTGATGAAGGGTTTTGAAGATTTTCCGGTGTTCAGTTTGGATTTCGCTTATGGAGTTTGTATAAGTGGGAAAGAGATGATAGACGGTCGGGATGATTGCTTGTTTGCTGAAAAAGGTGGATTCCGGTGAATTCTAGTCGAGATCTATCATTCTCCATCAGTGACATTTTTCCTTCTCAATTTTTGAAGCAAACACGTGGCACACATGATGTGTGGTTTCTGTTAGATTGATAGGGTAAAATACTAATAGGCTTAAATTTTATTAATCTCAATTCCCTTGTACTAAGCCTTTTGGGTTGTTGAATGAAATTTTCGTACGACAAAAAAAAAGAAGCTTTACCTAATGTTATATTATTGTGACAAGAAACTTATGCTTTTCTAATCATTTATTAGGTGACTCTCCTGCGTACGTACGGATAGACATTTTTAATATTGCTTTTAATTTTACTGATTAGAAATGTTAAATATATATATATATATATATATATATTGATTTTTATTTTTAGTATGTGTATTGTTGTTGATATTTTTATTATTATCTTTTTATCTGTCAATGATATTTTTGTTACTTATTTAGAAGTTTAGTTTTACCCTTTTATTATTTCATATCCATAAATGGATAATCGGTACTCAAATTAAAATATATAATAGAGTGTACAATCTATTATATGTAAGCTAAGTTTCTTTTTATAAGAGATTGACATTTAAATATCTCTATTTGACCATAAAAATCCATGTGATACTGGTCGGTCAAGCCCAATTCCCAATTTTTGAAGATTTCCGTTTTGCGTAAGAAAGCCCAGATGTTTGCAATAAGGCCCATGCCGTTTTTGTAACCTATATATATATGTGTTTTCAGCCATTGTTTAGGCTTATGCTTTCTTTTATTGATTTCTTAGACATATCTTTTAATAAAACCTTCCTTGTTTCTTTGAATATGTCTGAGTAATTTCCCTGTTAGGTTTAGGGTTATTCAAAGGTGTTTGATGTTTTGCTAGATCTGATTTGATTGCTTAGGATAATATCATTAAGAATGTTCTTCATCTTGGCTAGAGTTTATTGCTGATTTTAGATTCATGACCTGAAATCTGATTTTTGGATATTTAATAGAAACGACAGTTTTATTGATTTCTTGATCTAGTCTTTGATGAGCAAAATTCCTATTCACAAAGACATTTGGTTTAGGGTTTTGTGAACAATTGAACCTGAATTTATTGCTTGTTTAGATTCATACGATTCGTAACGACAATTGACTTTCTAGGGTTTATTCATAGATAATCTTTGCAGCGACAACTGATCGATTTTATATTCGTGTTCATGTTCAGGAACTGTGTTTTAATATTCCTATCAATTGATTTATCTGCAATTCTGATTCACTGAAGATTTCCCTGTGTCTAGCGTTTTTCTTTATTGATTTCATCACCATTTGAACTGCTTTGTTTACTTGTTTTTGCATTCTTATTATTCTTCTTAGCATAATCTAAAAGTTTTAAATCTATTGTGCAATCTGATTCCCTGTGGATTCGATCCATAAAATACTGCAATTGATCTCTTAATTTGAGAGAGTAGCTTAAGGTTAATTTGAGCATATCAAATTTTGGCGCCGCTGCCGGGGAATCAACGCCATTAGATTTTTATTATTAGGATTTTGTCTAGGTTTTATTTTTGTTTTTATTTCTGCTAGTCTCGTTCGTTTGTGTTACTTTCTGTTTTGCGTTTTAGGTACATGTCCGAGCGCAATACTGGAAGCAGCAAGGACAAAGAGCTAGTCAACTATGGTCTTCAGGAGCTTGCACGTTTAGAGCGTGAGAATAGAAGAGCAGCAAGGATGGTTGCTCAAGAACGTATCATACTGAGACCGGGATAAGATGGAATCCTGCGTGATCCGGCAGGATTGAGATACAAAGAGGAAGAACAGAGGATCAACGACGATGGTACTGTGATCGTCGAAGAAGTTGAGGAGAATCAGGCGAATCTGGTGCAGCCTGTCGAGTGACGCGATGAACCTGTCGCTCGACGCGACCAAATTATTGGTGTCGATCGATACGCTGCTGGTGTCGATCGACACCAAGGCCAGAATCAACCTGCGATTTTGAGGAACAAGGAGAACGCTGGGCGAGGCCGAACGCTAGCGGATTTCAACCATCTAGAGCAGTTCTACGCCAATAGATCTGCAATCCGTCCTCCAGCGTTTCAGAGGAACGATTTTGAGTTGAAGCCAACATACTTCTCACTAGTTGCACAAGACCCGTTCTGCGGCCGTCCTCATGAAAACCCCATGGACCATATAGAGCGATTCGAGGATCTCGCATCAAGCATCAAGGTAAACGAAGTTTCTGAGGACTACCTTTTGTGCAAGCTCTTCCCTTATTCTCTTCAAGGGGAAGCTAAGTATTGGCTAAGGACACTCCCACCGGGATCGCTTACAAACTAGATGGACACAAAGAATGCTTTCTTAAACAATTTCTTTAATCATGCAAAATATGAGGACCTTAAAGCACGGATTTTGACTTTCAAGCAAGGAGATGTTGAAGCATTCAAGGCTGCGTGTGTGACACCCGATTTCAGAGCATATATGGTATATGCGGTATACGCGGAGAGGCTTAAAAGAATTGATTTGACTACCTATATCACCAAAGTGCACTTATCTTTTCGGTCACAGGTCTTGAGAGAACTCCAGAGATAAGCGTGCTTGAGCTGGAGTAGTTTCAAGATAGGTGACCTACTGGGAAGTCATTTCCAATACCGTGTGGGTGAGGTCAAAACATGGGTAAAGATCGCATGGTGATTTGCAGGGTCAGTAAACATGACTTCCGAGCCTCCCAGACTAACGCACCGACCGTCAGACATGGTGGGCCCACGGGCCCAAGAGTGGATGGGGCCCACGGGAGGGGCGGTCGGGGCGTTACAGCATGGTACAGATTCAAGGGCTATCAGAGAGACTGCCCACATCACGGTTTCAGCGAGGTTCAGCTCCTTAATATCTCCTACAGAGTGATTGCGCTGCAATAATCAGTGACTTTGGATGCTGCGAGCAACGGGAACTTCAATACAAACTCGTCAGAGTTTGCTATGAGATTGATTGAGAATCTTGCTAAGAGAAACAGTGCTAAGGATATGGACTACCAGAGGAGCCAGCAGAAGCAAGACATCGGTGGTAACCAGTTCGCTGAAGTCACCAAGAAGCTTTATTCAATGCATAGTCTTCTAGCTGGAAAGAAGACGGTTAGCTTTGCGCAAGAGGTTAAGACTTTAGACGAGGATGTTAATTACATCAACCAGAATGGATTTCAGTAATTCAACGGTCAGCAGGGCTATGGATCGTCTTATCAGAAGCCATTTCAGAGCGGCAGCAACTATGAAATGAACTATGGTTCTTCGTCTTACAAGCCTCCTGAGCAAAAAAGCAAGATGGAAGATATGTTTGAGCAGATTCTAGAGGGTCAGCAAACGATGACGGTGAAGTTCAACCAGAAGATTGATGCCGTTTATCAGGACTTGAATGGTAAATTCAAAGCATTAAGCTCTCATGTGAAGAAGTTGGATGTTCAGGTCACTCAAACAGCTGAATCAATCAAGAGACAAGAGGGATTTCTTCCTGAAGATTGATAACAACCCCAAGCGATCTTGCAATGCCGTTCTGACTGAACAAAAGGGGTATTTCGACGAATTTGAAGCAATTTTTGGGACTGCAGAGCACCTGTCGAGCGACGTGGAAGTCTTATCGCTCGACGCAAAGAAAATTCAAGTGTCGATCGACACTGATGGAGAATGTCGATCGTCACCCCCTGGAAATCACGATCCTGCGACTGAAATCTCAAGTGTCGATCGACAGCCTGACTGTGTCGATCAACACGATGTCCAGACAAGCCCAGAAGTCGCAGATTCATCAATTCGTACAGAGGAACAAGTCCATAAGCCTCCCCTTCCATTCCCACGAGCTAGGAGATCTAAGCAGGAGGTTGAAGATGCTGTTTGTAAGCAGATGATAGATAAGATTATGATTGAAATGCCTCTGGTCGATGCTATCAAACTTTCACCAATGATAAGGAGATACGTAAAGCGAATGGTCGTTAATGGTATAAGTCTTAAGGAGGGAGCGCTTCTTACTAAGGATACAATAGCTATTCTTTTGAACACAGCTCCCGTTCCTAAAAAGAAGCAGAAGGAAGTGGTAGTATCTGAAGCAGTGAACGCGGTGATTCAGAGCAGAATCCCAGTGAAGCTACCAGATTCATGAAACTTTGTGCTTAATTGCTCAATCTCTACAGGAAGTTTCCCACATTCACTTTGTGATTTAGGATCTGGTATCAATCTGATACCTCTTTCGGTTGCTGTTAAACTTGGGATAACAGAGTTCAAGGCTACTAAGATGTCTCTGCTGCTAGCTGATCGATCCAGGTGATTCCCAGAAGGAATTCGGGAGGATGTCCTGATTACTATTCAAGGACTGCATCATTCCTGCGGATTTTGTTGTTTTGGAGTATGATGCTGAGCCTGAGGATCCTCTGATCTTGGGAAGGTCATTCTTAGCTACCATTGGTGCTCAGATAGACGAGACGAAAGGGAAGATCAAACTGGATCTTGGTGAGATTGTTATGGATTTTGACATGGAGAACACAAGAAGAAAATCCACCACTGATGGCCATACTTTTTCAGTGGAAGTTTTAGAGGATGAAGACTCATTCAAGGAGTTGCAATCTAGTTCTTCATCTATTGTTGATCAGATTATTCCGCTTATCCCAGCCCACGATCCTCCTAAAGAGCAAAGGTACGTGCTTCCTGAATTTGTATCTCCTGATTTCATTAAAGAAGATTTTAAAGTTGAAAAAGTTGTTACACACTCAAGAAAGCCTCGAGTTTCTCGTACAAGTCTTGGTATTTCTTTAAATGATTTTGCAGGAATTCCTAATGAGCAAAAAAGACTTCTAGGCCGTTCGCAAAAATGCGAATAATTGTTCCTCCAGCACTGAAAGAAAAAGGAGACACAGTCGTTCATACGATGGTGCAAAAGACGCAAAAGCTCTTTCCGGGAATCATTCCATGGAAAAGTGCAGATCCTCCAGACGTCTAAGTTCCTCATAATAGTCTAGCTAACGAATAAAAACAAGCGCTTAGTGGGAGGCAACCCACTTGTGAGTCTTTAATTTATGTTTTATTTTATGTTTTTTTACAGTTTTACGTTTGGTTTTTGTTTTTGGTTTTGATTTTCAGGAATTCGAACGTTTAAATGCAAGGAAGAATGATCTTCAGATGATGGTGTCGAGCGACACCATGAGAGCATCGCTCAACACCAGAGAAAAACATGTGTCGATCGACAAAGGACATCAGTCACTCGACGCAACAAATTCACTAGTATCGATCGACACTGAGGTAGTGTCGCTTGACACTACCCTCAGGTACGACTTCTTGCTTGCTTTTACATTCGTTTCGTTTTCTATCTATTTTTTTCACCGATCTTAGGCTTAATAACATTGGAGACAGTGTCGTTTAAGTCTAAGGGAGGTAGTTGCTAACTATTGTGTTTTCTTTTGAGTTTTTGAGTCAGTTTTTAAACTTTTTTGGGTCGAAACTCCCATTTCTACTTGCTTTGAACAGCACTCAAGGACCATTTCCAATGCAAGTTGGCTAGTTTTACTAAAGTGGGTAACTGGAAGTGGATCGGTTTAACAGAGCGAGTTCAGATTTCAGGAGAACACCAGAAAGACGTTGCAGACCCCGCCCTTAATGAACTCTAATCTCTTGTCTTAGGCGTTGGAAATTGCAAAACTTGATTCGGCTTCCAAACACTTGAAAGCGAGGATGGACCGCTCTTGAAACTTCTTCCCAAATGACGAATTCAACTGTCCTAGATCAAAAAGAAAAAGCCTCATGACCCTGTCTCCACAAGAACACTAGTAGTGAGGGCTGATCTAGTGAGTCATAGAGATGCCAAGGATCTAATAAAAAAATTATACAGAAAAGTGGAAGTCCAAAATCAGAAAAATCTTGAAGAAAAAGTTCAAAAATGGGCAATGCATCTCTATGATATCCTTAATTGGATACAGTTTCAGAGGGAAGAGAGAGGGTGAAACGCAGGAAAGTGTTCAAGGAAGCGAAAGAATCTTGAAGGTCCAGCGATCGATATTCCCTCGATGAGACCGCACTTAATAAACTAAAGGGGTTTGCGACTGAAAGTCTGAGATTCTCTAAGGACTGCTAAGCTTCTAGGGAAACATCGAAATATAACCGGATTATCTTTGCAAAGGTATGTGGTTCCTAAAGGAGTGATAACAGTGTTTTGCTTAGGGCAAACAAAAAAGCTAAGTCTGGGGGAGATGATATGTCATGGTTTTTACCCGTTAAAGACCATGATATAAGTCTGATTTCTTGATGTCTTTTTGTGTTTTTGAGTCTTTCTATGTTATTATTAGGTACAAGAACGATTGGAACTTATTGGTATTTACTGGAGCAAAATGGAATGAGGAATCAAAGTCATAAATTCGGATTTGAAGATTTCAGGACCATGTCGAGCGACGAGGAGTTCGTGCCTCTCGACAGGAAGGATTTCAATTTGGTGTCGATCGATACCATAGCAGTGTCGATCGACACCTTGGTCGGGCAAGCCCAATTCCTAATTTTGGAAGATTTCCGATTTGCATCAGAAAGCCCAGATGTTTGCAATAAGGCTCATGACGTTTTTGTAACCTATATATATGTCTTAGTAGTTCTCTTGTTCGTTTTAGGTATTATCAAAGGTGTTTGATGAATTGCTAGATCTTATTTAATTGTTGGGATAATATCTTTAGAATGTTCTTCATCTTGATTTGAAATTATTGTTGATTTTAGATTCATGACCTGAAATCTGATCTTAGGATAATTAATAGAAACGACAGTTTTGTTGATTACCTGATCTAGTCTTTGATGAGCAAAATTTCTTTTCGGAAAGAAATTTAGTTTAGGGTTTTGTGAACAATTGAGCTTGAACTTTAATGCTTGTTTAGATTGTTAAGATTCGCAAAGAAATTTGGTTTTCTAGGATTTAAACATAGACTCTGCAGCAAAAATTGATTGATTTTATATTCATGTTCATGTTTAAGAACTGCGCTTGATATCCTATCTTTTATTATTGATCTGCAATTCTGACTCACATGAGATTTCCATGTGTCTAGCGTCTTTCTCTATTGATTTACAACCGTTTCCTTTGCATACTTTGATTTACTTGCATTCTTATTATTCTGCCTAGTTTAATCTGAATTTATTTAATCTATTGTGTTACCTGATTCCCTGTGGATTCGATCCTAAAGTATTATAACTGATCTCTTAATTTGAGAGAGTTTAGCTCTAGGTGTAATTTGAGCTTATCAAATTTTGGCGCCGTTGCCGGGGAGTCAATTTCCATTAGATTCATATTATTAGGATTTTGTCTAGGTTTTATTTTTGTTTTTAATTTTCTGCTAGTTTCGTTTGTCTTTCTGTTTTGCGTTTCAGGTACATGCGAAATCGCAATACCAGAAGCAACAAAGACAATGAACTAGTTGGTTTCAATCTTCAGGAACTAGAACGTTTAGAACGCAAGAACCGAAGAGCACTCAGAGAAGCTCAGATGGCTGCTAGATAAGTGTTTATTCTAACTAGAGGAGAAGATGGATTCAGGCATGATCCGACAGGTCTGAGATACAACACAGAAGGACAAAGGATCAACGACGATGGTACTGTGATCGTCGAGGAGATTGTTGAGCCGGTTGACGAAAGAGGAATCGTCGAACATGATGGAGAAGCTGGTGTCGATCGACACGCCGAGGGCGTCGATCGACACCCTGTCCGGAACCAGCAAAGAACTTTAACTGACTACAATCGTCCAGACCAGCTCTACGCGAATCGCGCTGCGATTCGTCCACCTGCATTCCAGATGAGTGATTTTGAAGTGAAGCCAACCTACTTCAGCCTAGTTGCTCAAGATCCTTTTCATGGTCTTCCTCATGAGCATCCGATGGACCACCTGGAGAAATTTGATGATTTAGCTTCCAGCATCAAGGCTATGGTGTGTCCACTGATTACATATTCTGCAAGCTCTTCCCCTACTCACTTAGTGGGGAAGCATCTTATTGGCTGAGGACGCTTCCACCAGGCTCATTAACTACTTGGGAGGATAGAAAGAATGTTTTCCTAAGCTCGTTCTTCGACGATGCGAAATCTGAGGAGCTCAAGAACAAGATCACGACCTTCAAATAGGGAGATTGTGAGGCATTCAAGATTGCGTGACATCACTTTAAAGGATATCAGAGAAATTGTCCTCACGATGGGTTTACCGATGGTCAGTTGCTAGGAATCTTCTACAGAGGAATTATTTTGAATTATGCAATGACTCTGGATGCTGCTAGCCAATGAACCTTCAATACTAATTCTACAGATGCTGCCCTCCGACTGATAGAGAATCTGGCCAACAGCAACTCCACGAAGAATGTTTATTTTGAAAGAAGCAAGTTTGGCCAGAGCATCACCAACAACCTACTTACAAAGGTGACTAAGAAGCTAGATTCGATGACTAGTCTTCTCACTGGGAAGAAGACGTTGCACTTTGCTCAGGAAGTAGAGACTTTCAATCCAGAGGCTAAGAACGAAGAAGATGTGAACTATATCAATGGAACTGGATTTCAGAAGTTCAACAGTCAGTATGGATCTTCCTACCAGAAACTGTTTCAGAGCAATGGGTACACAAGGACCTACGGTTCGTTATCTTATCAGAAGCCTCCTCCTCCGTCATCAGAAAGCAAGATGGAGGATATGTTTGAGCAGATCACTGTGAACTTCAACTAGAAGATAGATGCCGTTTATCAGGATTTGAATGGTAAATTTAAGGCATTAAGCACTCATGTCAAAAAGCTGGACGTTCAAGTGGCTCAAACTGTAAAATCTATCAAAGGACAAGAGGGTTATCTTCCTTCGAAGACTGACATGAGCCCTAAGCGAGCTTGCAACGCCATTCAGAAGGACGAGGAGAATTATTTTGACGAGTTCGAAGCAATTTTTGAAAATACAGAGCCAGTGTCGATCGACACTTGAAGAAATAGTAGAATTGTTCGATGCTCAAATCAACGAAGAACCCATATGTGAAGTTGGTGTCGAGCGACACCAGGGTAGCATCGCTTGACAACCTGCCTAGGCTGATCCAAAGCTTCACAAAACGTCTCAATCCATCGAAGAAATCGTCCACAAACCAAAGTTGCCTTTCCCCAGAGCTAAAAAGAGCAAGCAAGAAGCCAAGGAGGCCCTTTGCAAGAAGATGGTTGATAAGATCATTGTTGAGATGCCTCTTGTAGTCGCGATTAAGCTTTCTCCAGCGATTAGAAGATATATCAAGAGGATGGTAGCTAATGGAGCATTGCTTACTAGAGATCTTCAAGCTATTCTGTTGAACACAACTCTAGTATGCAAGAAGAATAAGAAGGAAGTAGTGGTCTCTGAAGAAATTAGTGCGATGATTCAGAGTAGAGTTCCAGTGAAGTTACCGGATCCTGGAAACTTCGTCCTTAACTGCTCCATATCAACATGAAGTTTCCCTTATTCTCTTTGTGATTTGGGGTCTGGTATTAACTTAATGCCATTATCTGTTGCTATTGATCTTGGGATGACTGATTTCAGGGCAACCAGGATGTCTCTTCTATTAGCCGATCAGTCCAGGAGATTCCCAAAAGGAATTGTAGAAGATGTTCCAATCAGGATTAAGGACTGCATTATTCCTGTAGATTTTATAGTTTTTGAGTATGACGATGAGCCTGAAGATCCTTTGATCCTAGGAAGATCATTCTTGGCTACTCCTGGCGCTCAAATCGATGTGAGGAAAGGAAAGATCAAGCTTGATCTAGGTGATATTTTCATGGACTTTAACATGGAGAACACGAGGAGAAAATCCACCATTGATGGTCAGACATTTTTTGTGGAGATTTTAGAAGATGAAGACTCAATCAAGGAGTTCGAATCTGGTGCCTCATGTGTTGCTGAACAGATAATTCCACTTATCCCAGCCCACAATCCGCCCAAAGAGGAAAGGTACGTGTTTTCTGAACCTGGATCTCCTGATTTCATTGAAGAAGATTTAAAAATTGAAAAAGCTGTTACACGCTTACGCAAGCCTCAAGTTTCTCGTGCAAGTCTTGGTTTTTCTTGAAATGATTTTGCAGGAATTCCTAAGGAGCGTAAAAGGACTTCTAGGCCGTTCACGAGCATGCGAATATTTGTTTCTAAAGAGCTGAGAGAGAAAGCAGATGGAGTTATCCAGCAGATGGTGCAAAAACGCAGAAATTGTTTTTTGGAATCATTCCATGGAAGAATGCAGTTCCTCCAGATATCTGAAGTTCCTCAACACAGTCAAGCTAACGGACTGAAAATAAGCGCTTAGTGGGAGGCAACCCACTTGTGAGTCTAGTTATTTATTTTATTTTCGTTTTCTTTTACAATTTTATGTTTGGTGTTCTTTGAGGTTTTGATTTTTAGGAGAAGTAAACGTTTGGACGAGCTTCCGATGCACCTGTCGATCGACATAAGTGATTCTGTCGCTCGACATAGCTAATATTTTAAGGTGTCGATCGACACCCTTACCAGTGTCGATCGACACCCCCACCAGGTTACACTTTTTCTTCAAAATTTCAATTCCTTTTGTTTTCTATCTATTTTATTCACCAATCTCGGATTTAATAACACTAGGGACAGTGTTGTTTAAGTTTGGGGGAGGTAGTTGCTAACTATGTTTCTATTTTGAGTTTTTATGAGTTAGTTTTTCAATTTTCGGGTCGAAACTCCCCTTTCCACTTGCTTTGAACAACACTCAAGGACAATTTCCGATGCAAGTTGTCTGGTTTTACTGAGGTGGGTAACTGGAAGTGGATCGGTTTAACGGAGCGAGTTCAGATTTCTGGAGAACGCTAGAAAGACGTTGCAGACCCCGCCCTAATGAATCTCTAATCTCTTGTCTTGGGCGTTGGAAATCGCAAGACTTGATTTAGCTTCCAAACACTTAAAAGCGAGGACAGACCGCTATTGAACCTTCTTCCCAAATGATAAATATAATTGTCCTAGATCAAAAAGAAAAAGCCTCATGACCCTGTCTCCACAAGAACACTAGTAGTGAGGACTGATCTAGTGAAGTCATAGAGATGCCAAGGATCTAATAAAAAAATCATACAGAAAAGTGGAAGTCCAAAATCAGAAAAATCTTGAAGAAAAAGTTCAAAAATGGGCAATGCATCTCTATGATATCCTTAATTAGATACAGTTTCAGAGGGAAGAGGGAGGGTGAAACGCAGGAAAGTGTTAAAGGAAGTGAAAGAATTTAGAAGGTCTAGCGATCGATATTCCCTCGATGAGACCGCACCTAATTAACTAAGGGGTTTGCGACTGAAAGTCAGAGATTCTCGAAGGAGTTTGGATTCAATCTGGAGGACTGTTATACTTCTAGGGAAACATCGAAGTATCACCGAATTAGCTTTGCAAAGGTATGTTGTTCTTAAAGGAGTGAGTACACTGTTTTGCTTAGGGAGTTGATATATCATGGTTTTTACCCTGTTTAAGCCATGATATAAGTTTTATATCTAGAGTCCTTTGGTGTTTTCCAGTTGTTTTTAGAGTCTGAATAGGTACTTGGACGATTGGAGCTTAAAAGATGTTTAGAAGAATTTTTGGAGCATTGCGGAATGAAGTGGCAAAAACTGAAGCGAAGAATCTGATTTTCAAGATGGTGTCTATCGACACCACCATGAGTGTTGATCGACACCCATGTCAATCAGAAGAAGTCTGTTCGAAGCCCGAAAGTTCCAGATGTTTACTTTTAGGTTTCCAGTCGGTTTTGTACCTCTATATATACGTTTTTACAACCATTGTTTAGGCTTATGCTTTCTTTTACTGGATTCTTAGAGATAATCATTAATAAAATTATGTTTGCTTCTATGATTATGTCTCAGTAGTTCTCTTGTTCTGTTTAGGGATATTCAAAGGTGTTTGATGAATTGCTATATCTGATTTAATTGTTGGGATAATATCTTTAGAATGTTCTTCATCTTGATTTGAGTTTATTGCTGATTTTAGGATAATTAATAGAAACGACAATTTTGTTGATTACCTGATCTAGTCTTTGATGAGCAAAATTTATTTTCGCAAAGATATTTGGTTTAGGGTTTTGTGAACAATTGAGCTTGAACTTTAATGCTTGTTTAGATTGTTAGGATTCGCAAAGAAATTTGGTTTTCTAGGATTTAAACATAGATAATCTCTGCAGCGAAAATTGATTGATTTTATATTCGTGTTCATGTTTAAGAACTGTACTTAATATCCTATCTTTTATTTATTGATCTGCAATTCTGATTCACCCGAGATTTCCCTTTGCCTAGCGTCTTTCTTTATTGATTTACAACCGTTTTCTTTGCTTACTTTGATTTACTTTCATTCTTATTATTCTGCCTAGTTTAATCCGAATTTATTTAATCTATTGTGTTACATTATTCCCTGTTGATTCGATCCTAAAGTACTATAACTGATCTCAGTTGTATTTTGTACTTTTTGTTTCGTTGTAACGATTTATACTTTTGGAGATTTATAAGAGGGAGTTTCTTATATTTCTGTGTTATAAGATGTGTGATTCTTATTTTTTTGGATATTCCGAGTGAGGAAATATCGAGTGTGGACCACATGAGGTAGTGTAATCTTAGATATTTATAGGCGTTCTAGAATTTATTACTAATAACTCATTACTTGGAGACAATGGTACTCCAGAGTACTTACTTGGGAAAGTGGTTTCCAGTGTAAGTACTGAGAGACGGTGGCTCTCTCTAGGGGACGGTGGTTTCCATGTGTACTTATTTGGGACGGTGGTTTCCAGTATAGGTACCGAGAGAAGGTGGTACTCTCGAGGGGACGGTGGTTTCCCTGGTTGGCTTTGACTCGAAGGATGTGTTCCTGAGAGTGAGTGTGTGTGGTTATGAGTTAAGGGAAATAAATGTCAAGGAACGTGCGTATAAATAGGGGATTAGAGGTAAGCCTTTGGGATCAGGCGAGGATCTCTTGTGGTACTGGCCAGTTAGACCATGATTTCTGGGTCATATGTATAAGTGTATTCCAGGCCAGGGAATATCGGGTTTTGGGAGATTAACTTTCTCCAGAGGGACGAGGTTCGTCCGGAGTGTGGTTGGAGTTATGTATGTGGGCGTCCAGTCTAGGGTTGATATTGCGTTTGGAAATTTTGGTTCGGACGACCCTGGTGACGGATGTAGCGTCTTTGGTCGTGTATGTTCTTGTTTGATTGTTGAGCGATCAATCGGGCAGGATGTTTCCAAGCGAATCTGGTCTGGTTGTGGACAACAGTGTTAACCTTAGCGAGATGGAGTTGTTCCTTATTTATCTGTGTTATATAAGATGAGTAGTTCTTATATGTGAGGTTGATGGCGTTGACAAGTGTTGGTCATGTGGTTTTTGATATTTCGGTTTAGGGAATATCAGATTTTGGCAACGGGAGGCAGTTTTAGTCGATAGATGTTTATAGACGTTTTAGAATTTATTACTCTAGGGGCTGCGGTCCCGAATAACTCATTTATTTTGTTACGGAGATGATTAGTTCTCTTGTGAGGATGATTAGTTCCTCAGAGGATATGATTAGTTCTCATGTATACTCTTTTAGGATGATTAGTTTCAATTACGAGTATCGAGGGATGATTAGTTCTCTCGAGGGGATGATTAGTTCCCCTGTGTACTCGGAGCTCAAGGGATGCGTCCTGAGAGTGGATGGGGCACGAGACACCGACATCTCAAAGGATGCGTCCTGCGAGTAGGAGGGGTATGAAATGACTTAAGAGTAATAAATGTCTGAAAACGCGCGTATAAGCATAAGACTGGACGAGAGCCTCGGAGATCGGGTGATAGGATCTCATGTGGTATTGACCGGTTTTAGGTCAGGTTTTGGGTTTTTGATAGACATTTTGTGGGGATTCGAGGACGAATCCAGATTAGTGGGGGAGAATTGTAACATCCGCAAACCAAATTTTGTGACTTTGGTAAGGAACTAGTTCAATTTTAAATCGTTCGGTTAGATCGGTTGATTCGGTTTGGGTTGAGAACCCTGGAATCATGTTTATAAGGCTGATCAGCCTCCTTTTTTGTGGTTAAAGTCAGAAAAAATGTTAGAGAGGTTGAGAGAGGTTTTGGTTATTCACAAGAGGTTTGGGGATTATGTGAGGAAGAGGCAGTTCTGTTCCGTTCTGGTAGAGAAGATAAACGGACAGGAAAATCAGTTCTGATCATCATGAAATTTTAGGGGTATGTTCTTCTCTCTCTTAGCTAGCCGTGAGGGAAATCGGTTTGTCAATCGGATGCGTATACTAAGAGATATCTCTGTTTTTGTGAGATATGTCTGTGCAGAATTGAGTCTGTGATCAGACCACTTCGAGGGCATTTTGCCGGCTTCGAGGGCATTTTGCCAGAGCTCCAGAAGGAGTTAAGCAACAATTTATATATCATTGGAAAGACCTTCGTGTCTAGTTCCAAATAATGTTTCAGATCATAATTCTGAGGCAAACTCCATCTTTTATGGTTATTCGAAGTCAGTATGTTGTTCTGTTTTTCATAAATTCTGATTCGATTGAGGGAAAATCTTGTTGATGAGTTTTAGGGGATAGAGAAGGGTTAACACGTGACTTTTGGCCTCTTTGAGGCTGTGTTTAGTGCTGGTTGTGTGGTTGTCAAATTTCATTTTCCCGAAAAGCTAAGGTGAGTTCGCGACCATAGGTTTCTAGGCGATGACGGATTGTTTGATGATTTTGTAATGTTTTGTGATGGAATTTCGTGTGATATAGATGGATATCATTGCTGTGTGATTGTGGATTATTATTTTGTTGATCGTATGCAGATTTGCGACTCGTATTCGTCGGCATCAGGTTGAGAGAGGAGAAACTCATTTCTGATGAATACAGAGGTGTGTCGATCGACACCAGTTGGGTGTCGCTCGACACGAGTGCAGTAGTCGTGTCGATCGACAACCTTCAGGTATCGCTCGACACCTTTTGGTGTCGATCGACACGACCTGTTTGGTTCCGAAATAATTTTTGAAATACAATGTGGTGTATTTGATGGATTGTGATAATTATATTGTTGTTTGTTATGTTGTCTGAGCTTGCTTGTTACGCCAGTAGATAGTATGACCGGCTCACTAAGTATTTATGAAATACTTACGCAACTCTTATTTCCATGTGTTGCAGATAAATGAAAAAGTGAGATCGCGGAATCATGGCAGTAGGAGGAGGATGATAGGAATTTTATTATTGCTTAGCCAAGTGAACCCGATGCTTAGGTTGCTAGAGTTTATTAGAGCTATTGAATTATGGAATTGAATTGATTGATTGAATTAAATTATTTATGGATGATTTAAATTATGTGTTTTCCGCTGTTATTGATATCGTTGAATTAGCCATTAAGAATTAATAATTATATGATTTTTAATTCAGGTTAATTAAGTAAAAAAGAAAAAGTGTTGGTTGTTTCAATATATAAGTTAAAAATTATATTTGAACGTATTTGTAATAAAAAAGTGAATTGGATTTAAATATATTATAAGAATTGACATCGTAACGTCTTCTGTTTTAATATATTATTTTAAAGAATTCATTTTTTCTCATTGATAATTTGTAATAAAATCTCAATTCGACATCGAAATATTAAAATAACAATATGACCAAATATTCTTAAACAAAGAAAATTGATAAAAAAAATTTAAACAACATAAATTTAGTAGTACTCTGCCTTTTCTTCTTTTTTCCAATTGTTTTTTTAAAGTAACTACAATGTTAATGGCTAATTTGCCATAAAGATATATACAAAAATAATATAGATAAGTGACCCATAAGGATCCTTGTTATATTGATATTGGTAAAAATATTCCTTTATATTAGAAAAGTATACTAAATTTTCTATGATTCCAATAAAAATATTTTAAATTAAAGATTTTTTGAAATTTTTTCTGAAGATTCTGAAAAAAAATATTTTAAAATTACGTTAACATGGAGATTAACTTCAAAAATTATTATAAGAGAATATGGATTAACCCACTGTTTAAATAAATGTTTTAATTGGCACATTTATCATTATTGTCATGTCACATTTGAAGTGATGCAATGTCATATTTGAAAGGATGTCATGTCCTATTTTAAGGGATGCCATGTCACAATTTAAGTGAAATCACTTCTTTAATAATGTATAAGGGATGCGAGCAAAGATTTTTTTGTGACAATTAAATCTTTTAAGGTAATAGATATTTAAAGTTTTGTTATATCATGTTTTTCTCAAGCCATGTCACAATTGTTTTGGTGAGAGTGATTGTGGAGATGACACATAAGCTTCTTCTCACAAATCACTTCCCAAATAATATATAAGGGATGTGATGCATATGTAATTACGAGTGTATATCCGAAGAACCAAAATGGATTCGGTACTGAACGGGTATCCCATACTACATAATTCGAAACATCAAAAATATAAAATAACATTAAAATATCCATAAAACTTGTACAATATTTAAATATGAAATTAAAAACGAGTCCAACAATACTTAATATTTGTGAAATTAGGAGGATTGGAAGATAATTGAATACAAGATTATTTTTTTGTAAAAGTTTAATATATTTATAAATATTATTATTAAATTTAGGGAAAAGTTGATTAAATAGTATTTTTATTAGTTTCATTAATTAATTTATTTTTTAAAAAAATTCTAACATTCCATCACATTCCGCTCTTACCATTTGAATTTAAAGTTATTCCGCCAGATTCGGCAAAACATCAGCAAAAATTCTTCCAGATTTTGCAATTGGGCTAAAATTTTACCATTTACACCCACAATGTGGTATGAAACTGATTCGTGGTTATTGACCTGATTAACATTTTTCCGTCACTATTTCAGATAGATATATACTTTTCTGCAAAATGAGCAAGTCCAATCATGGGTCTTATCGATCTGTGGTACATTTGCCGCACTTAAGTCTCGTTTTTTGGTTGTCAACATGTTAGAGCAGGATCAAGACTAGATATGTAAATACTAGCAAATTAATATTACTCAATATTAATAATTTAATAGCATTATACCCACATGGATCTTGTATATTCTTTGAACGGTTTTAGATCTTTGTTTCGTATTCATATAAGAGTTTACCTTAAACATATAATAAAATCTATATAGTAACATATAGTTTTGCGTACTCAGATAATTTTTTTTTTTTTTTGTAAACATGTTAAGATTTATTACCGATTGGAAAAAAACTAAACAACAACAACAATGCGAAGTGCAAAACAGAACAGATGACCAAACAACTTGCTATACGCCGATTGCGATGAACCGCTTATAGGACTTGCAAAGTACGCGCTTTAGAAATTGCCGCGAGTAACGGATACATGGCGAACGACCAAGCCCATCTCCGCACCTACAGCTTCTTCAAAGTCTGAACGATGCTAACCTGCAAAACAGTTCAAACAACTACAATGCACAAGGAACATATAACTTGGCCCGGTCGAAACCGGAGATCCTGGATAAATACACAGCCTTGCGCCTCAACTGTGACGATCTAGCGAGGACCTTTGCAGCACGGTTAGCTACACCGCACCACCGCATGAGAAAGCTGCTCTTCCACCAAAGACACCCCTCGATTCAGAGAGTTGTTGCGCACTTTGTCATCCAAGAAAGGATCAATTTGTCGAGGCCACAACACATTAATTGACAAATTTTGATGGTGAAATAGAGCCACGAAAGATCTGCCACAAATCCCAACGCCGAGAGTCGAATTCACCATCGGAGCCGCCGGAGATAAGAAGAGAAATCGCAAGTGAAAAAGTAGATCTGAGCCGCCATACCGCAGATCTGGCTTCACCTAGCAAGGAAAAGGAAGAGTAGAGACGGTGAGGTCGACGTCGTCCTTCAACCGTCGTTCATCATCTTTGCACAACTCCGATTCCCCAACGAAAAGCCATGAAACCGGATTAAACTCGTCCAATCTCAAACCCGCTGTACAAAAGCCAGAAAGAAAATGGAAGGAGACGAGCCCCTCACGGTTCCGGCGAGGAGCACCGATCACCGAAGGGGCAAAATAGATCTGATTTTTATTTAACCTAGAGAGAGGGAGAGGAGGGAGAGAGAGAGAGAGAGAGAGAGAGGAGAGAGAGGACTCGTTCCTTTCCAGTTGAGAATCTTTGTTTTTGAATCAAAATAGACATTTTTATTTTTTTTGATAACATGTATTCAGATAATAGTTAAAACCATCTATATTCACTATTTTCATCTTATGGATTTAAAATCCTTGTATCAACAATAAAGTACACGAAGAACATCAATAACATTCCTACCGTAACCTTGGGCCAAATAAAATGTCTTGCTTTTTCTGTATATATGAATAATTTTACATGTTATATACACATTATCATGTTTCCTTAATAAAACCTGATCACATGCAGCATGTTCGACCAATATTAGAAATCCTTGAATTCTTTTGTTTATAAAGATACAGATGGGATTTCTTAATAACTGTAGTTTTCATTATTGATTGTTAGTACATAAAATATAATTGACTTAGCCTAACTGATAATGCTTTATAGAGTAATATATCCAGTTGAAAATTCATTTTCTCTAGTTTTTTACCAAACTAAAAAGTTTTCAGCCATTTTTAGCTAAAACAAGGAAAACTGCAATAAAACATGTATTACACCTATTTAATCTATCGCATATCACAGTGCCAGTCACACCTTATGAACAAAAAATGAAACTACAGTAGACCCAACATAGCTCCCCACGTGCATGTGTACATGTAAATGTGCAAACAACTGCATGTATTATACAATTTATAGTTGTGCCCAATTTAAGTTGTCATTTTCATAACCAGAAATCCCTAAACATTAGCAATTAAAAATATTATTTTATGTTTTCATATGTATGAAAAAAATTATGATTTAGGTTTACGAACATTTATACTCGATTGTGATGGTATGAACAACTATATATTGTATTTATATGGGGACGGGCACACCAACGGGTAATATATCATAATAATCTTTAAATGGGCATGTAAATCTTTCAAAATCAACAACACGTAAAATATCTATGACCATGCATTGAAAATAAGAGAAAAATTCTTGAAACTTGCAAGTGGCAACCCTTTCAAGTATCTTTACATAATACATATCACAGCATTCTATTTAAGTTTTATATACCACAAATTTTTGAATATGATGTCGGCAAAAAGGAAGTTTCAACACGAAACTTCCCTCTCATTAGAAAACTATTCCAAAATTTTATATTGCACTCAATAATTCAGTTGCGCGCCAACCTGCATGTAGCTGTTATGATTATTGTCAATATTTTTACTAACATATACATTAGTTGGTCAGTAGGACCGTTTCAGAGACAACCAAATTAAATACCGGATTAGGGTCACCAATGTTTTCATTTGTTTTTAAGGATCACTTATTTTACTTTAGTTAATACCTAAATATTTAGAACCACCGAATTTGTTGTTTTTTACTTCCAACAAAATATTTGGAATATTTATAAGTTTACGTTTCTCCGAAGCTAATTAATCATACGTTCATACAAGATTACACTTTTCGCGTATTAAATCATGCCACATTCGCTTCCATGCGATGCCAAGTGCAGTCTTTGTCCACTAACTGCCAACAGAGGTTTGCAATACAATCTATGTCCCGCTTTCGTATCTCTCCATAGTCTAGTTATAAGCACCGTTTAATCAGGTTTGATTATTGCTTCTTGTACTCTTAATCTCAAGTTTATAGCCGATACTATAGATCTAAAAAGGTGAAGTCTTTCGGCAGTCCCTCTTGTTGATTTTGTGAATAGTTGTTTCGGTTTCCACTTGTGAATTTCCCAAGTTAATCCATCAGAATAATTCATCCTTTCGTTTGTATTAGTATCGTCATGGTTCAAATTGGTTTCTCGACTATCACAGACTTGCTAGCAAGATTATGTCGTGTTATTATGGAGACCGAACCTTTATTGATTGATACTCCTCGATTGTTCTTTCTGTAGTTGGTTGTGACCTTCTATCATCATAGACAGTGCGTATCGATTTTACCTCGTATTGAGGTCCTTACTAGTGTGTGATTAGTTTCTCTAGTTGATTATCTCTAGTTTTTGAGCGACCCATTAATGCAATATATGATGTAACTGCATTTAAACATATTTTAGCTTGTATTTTACATAGGTTTTTATATGCATTTAGCTTAGGTTTTACATATTTGTTCACTTTTAGCATCATTTAGATATAGTTAAGTCTTAGAGTCCTCTAGGTGTTTTTTTTGCATTACATTGCATGTTTTGTGCATTTTTAGGTACCAAAAGAGTCTAGGAGCTATTGCGGATAAAGTGGTCAAGAATACCGAAAAAGACGGAGAAAAGAGCCGTGTTTACAAGCTGGATGGGTTCCGACCGGCCAAACCGCATGGTTGGTCAGGTGGCTTGTCAGAACACAGATATGTAATGTCCACGAACAGATTATTGGGATTTTGGTTTGTGTGTCAATCGACACAAGCTGTGTGTCGATCGACACAATATTTATTTGGGCGTGTGTCGATCGACACAATGTTTATTTGGGCGTGTATCGATCGACACAATGGTTTCGGGACAAAATTGATTTGATTCGATTCTCCGGTTTTGGTGCGGTTTAGGATTGGAAACCCTAGGGCTCAGTATATAAAGTGTGCTTGGTTGTGCATTCTTGTTTTTGGAGAACAATTCATTGATTTTAAGAGAGAAAGGAGATTATGCTTGGTTTATCGTTTGTTGAGGTTCGAGAAGCGTTGTTGGTGGATTCTAGAGGAAGAGAAGGCGATTCCTCTGTGTTGCGTGTGAGATCAGAGGTGCGAGGGTTTCGAGTCGCTGATTTCGTGCTCTTCTGTGTTCATATTTCTTTTTCGTTCCATTTTACCAGGTGAATGCGTGACCATGACGTCTAGGTAAGAATAAGTGGATATAATGCGTTTTCGTGGAATGATTGTGTGATTTGTTGATCTGTGTGGTATGTGTGAGATTGTGGTCTTGCTATTGTGTAGTTTTTTTATTGTGTTTTTGGTGCAAGAAAGCGACTCGAGTCATCGGAGTCGAGCAACGAGAGGAGAGGCTCGAATTCGGTGCACTGTGAGGTCGTGTCGATCGACACAGGAGGTGTTAATTGACACAAACAGATTGATTCGTGTCGATCGACACATCATGTGTCGGTCTACATGAGCAGATGAGGTGGTGTTGATTGACACGATGTGTGTGTCTCGCTCGACACGAGGCTTTGTGTTCTCGTATGTGCAATTTTAGTGATTCATTATTGTGTTGTGTTGTTGTTATGTGTTGTATTGGTATTGTATTGATTTGAGCCTGAGTGATACGTCGTAGATGGTATAACCATCTCACTGAGTATTTGTGATAATACTCACGCAACTAGTTTTTCCATGTGTTGCAGGTAAAGTTTGTGATCGTGGAATCATGGCTATGAAGAGGAGGATTATCTAGGGTCTCGTTTGTTTTTTAAGTATTTTGGAATTAGAACCAGGTTTAGGTTGCTAGTTATGCTAAAATTGGAATCATGGTTTGGTTATGGTTTTTAGTGGAGTAATTGAATTATTGAGTTGATGGTTGATTATGGTTATTTGGTTTATGTATTTTCCTCAAGAGACAGTGGATCAATTAGAGATTCAGTGTAGGAAACTGGTTCAGGGAGACGGTTGATTCGTGAGTATGATGCCGAGTTCAGCATGCTAGTAGTCTATACGGGTAGAGGCCTGGATGAGGAGCGGGCTCAAATGAATAAGTTTGTGGGAGGACTTAAGCTTGGGCTGAGGATGCCGTGCAAAGTTTCCAAGTTCGCCTTGAGGGCAGAGCTAGTCGAGGTAGCTGCAGCAATCGAGGAGGACCTGAGAGAGCAAGTAGAGGGTTGAGCTGGTTTTCTGTTTTGTTTCTAGTATCAGATTTTTAGCTTTCACTATGTTGTTTTTAGATTTGTATTTTTCTTTGGTGTTGAAACAATTTTTACATTTTTGGAATTTATAAGATGAGTATTTCTTATTTATTTTATGACTTGCGTAGTCGTAGTGTGGAGTTGTGTTGAGTTTTATGGAGTGTCTTAAAAAATAGAAATTTATGAGGATTTAGGACTGTGTATTTTTTTGAGGGACTCTAGAGGAACACCTGGTGCAATTGGGATGTTCAAGTGGACCTGAGGATTGGTCACGAGGAGAGGATAATCCATCTTAGGGAATATCATTTTTGGGACTACGCGAGGTAGTTCTAGTTTATAAATGTTTATATACATTACAGAATTACTACTCTAGAGGGATGAGTATTTTCCTCTATACTTATTTGGGATGAGCAATTCCAAGTATAAGTAGTGAGAGATGACGATTTCTCTTGAGGGGATTAGTATTTCCTTGTATATCGATAACTCAAAGGATGAGTTCTTGCCAGTGTGTGGCTTGAGGAGGGGAGTTAAGAGTAATAAATGTTTGTAATGTGCGTATAGACAAATGATTTGTGGGGCTTTGGAGGACAAGTAAGGATCTTGAGAGGGTTGGATGTGTTGGCCAGGTATCCAGTCAGAGTGAGGATGATATTCCGGAGTATGTAATGGTAGGTAGTATCACGGGAGGTAGTTCTACTCATGAGGTGCTTGTCCACGTATGAATTGATTACTCTAAAGGAAGCATTTTTCCGATATAACTAGAGCTTGAGGGAGAAATCCTGAGAGTGGAGTGGCACCGACATCGTTAGCTCAAGGGATGTGTTCCCGAGAGTGTGAGGGTATCGGGATGAGTATGAGTAATCAATGTTTGATCGTAGCATAAGCATGTGACTGGATATAGACCTCGAGGTTTGGGGGTGTGATACCGAGTAAGACCGGCTGGTGAGTCGTAGAGTGCGATACGTGTCAGCTAGTAAAGGTTGAGCATCAGTTTTCGAGTAGATTGATGTAGAGTTTGCCCGTTCTAGAGTGGAAGTGGGATATGAATTACGATGGAGTTCGAGTGTTCAGGTGAGTATTTGGATGGCTTTTTACAAGGTTTTGTATGGGAGGTCGTGTAGGACACCTCTATGTTAGACCCAAGTGGGGGAGAAGAGTATTTTTTGTGCGAGTTTTATTCAGGAGACGACGTAGAAGATCCGTGTCTTGAAGGTAACGTGAAGGACGAGTTGCCGATAAAAGGAAAAAAGAGTTGGAGACTCAGCTCTCAGAGATAGAATGTATCTCAAGATGATCATGTTGCGAGGTCCAATATATCAATTTTGGAGACTCAGCTGAGTCCGAGGTTTATGGGTCCGTTCCCGGCGGTAAAACGAGTTGGATCGGTGGATACTGGTTAGATTTTCCGCCAATTATGAAGACTTTTCATAAGAGGTCATGTGTCGATGTTTAAGAAGTGTTTGCATACTTCAGAGGAGTTGGAGGCTAAGATTTTGGAGGATTTGTAGCCAGATTTGTCAATGGCAGCGAGACCTTTGAGGATTCTCAAGAGGTGAATTAAGGTAGTGCGTCCGAGGAAATTTCCTTTGTTGAGAGTTTTTTGTGGTTTTGTGGTGGTGCAGGAGAGGAGACTTGGGAGTTTGGGGGAAAGATGAAGTTGAAGTTAAGAAAGTGGTTCGACAAACAGGTCGCGGCTTCAGCTTACTTCTATATTTGTGGTCCTGGTTTCAGAGTTAGCATGGTGCTATTGTTGTGTTATTGCATGTATTTTTCGTTGTTTTGTAACAATTATACATTTTTGGAGATTTATAAGATGGAGGTTTCTTATATTTTTGTGTTTTTATAAGTCGAGTGGTTCTTCTTAATTATGCGGTTGAGGGTTGACTAGCGGTTGGTCATGTTTGTAGTGATATTCCAGGTCATGGAATATCGGGTTTAGGAGATGAGGATTTCCTGGTGTACTTATTGGGATGGGGATATCCCTAAGTACTTATTAGGAGATGAGGATTTCTCTAGAGGGATGAAGATTTCCTAGTGTACTCATTGGGATGAGGATTTCTCTGAGTACTTATTAGGAGATGAGGATTCTCCAGAGGGATGAGGACTTCCCTGAGTGTTTATTAGGAGATGAGGATTTCTCTAGAGGAATGAAGATTTCCATGTGTGCTTATTAGGAAAGGAGGATTTCTCCAGAGAGGATGCAGATTCTCTTGTATACGTACTTGGGATGAAGATTTCCCAAAATAAGTATTGAGATATGTGGATTTCTCTCGAAGGGAGGAGTATTTCCCGTGTGTCATTAGCTCAAAGGTAGTATTCCTAAGAGTGATGGGGTTGTGGAAACGAATTGAAAGGTAAATAATGTCTGAATGCGTAAGTAAGCATAGGGCTAGTTGTGAACCTCTTAGATCGGGAGACGATCTCGAGTGGTACTGGCCAGGTTTGGTCAGTAGTTGGTCAAAGGTAGACGGTTTGTGAGACTCAAGTGGTGATCTCGTATGTGGCTGACCGGGTTTGGTTAGCAGTTGGTCTATGATAGACGAGTTTTGGGGATTTGAGTTGAGCTCGAGTGGTGCTGGCCGGGTTGGATCAGAAGTTCGTCTATGGTATACGGCATTGAGGGATTCAAGTTGAGCTCGAGTAGGGTTTACCGGGTTGTATAGGATTTTAGTCTTTGTTTGTTGGTTTATCGAAATTCGAGGTCGAATCCATTTGTGGTGGGTGAGAATTGTAACGCCCACGAACCGATTATTGGGATTTTGGTTCGTGTGTTGAACCCTAGGGCTCAATATATAAATGTGTGCTTAGTCGTGTAGCCTTGTTTTTGGAGTAGAAATCATTGACATTAAGAGAAAAAGGAGATTGTGTGTTGTTTATCATTTGTTGAGGTTCGAGAAGCGTTGTTGGTGGATTTTAGAAGAAGAGAAGGCGATTCCTTTGTGTTGCGTGAGAGATCAGAGACTGCAAGGGTATCGAGTCGCTGATTTCGTGCTCTTCCGTGTTCATATCACTTTTTCATTCTATTTTGCCAGGTGAGTGTGTGACCATGGCTTCTAGGCAAGAATAAATGGATATAATTCGTTTTCGAGGTATGATTGTGTGATTTGTTGATCTGTGTGGTATGTGTTAGGTTGTGGTCTTGCTGTTATGTAGTTTTTTGTGTTTTTAGTGCAGAAAAGCGACTCGAGTCATCAGAATCGAGCCATGAAAGCAGAGGCTCGAATCCGGTGCACTGTGAGGTCGTGCCGATCGACATAGGTGGTGTCGTTTGACATGAACAGACTGAGTCATGTCGATTGGCACGTTGTGTGTGTGTGTCACTTGACACGAGGCTTTGTGTTTTCGTACGTGCAATTTTGATGATTCATTATTGTGTTGTGGTGTTGGTATATGTTGTATTGGTAGTGTATTACTTATTTGAACCTGTGTGATACATCGTAGATGGTATGACCGTCTCATTAAGTATTTGTGATAATACTCACGCAACTCGTTTTTCCATATGTTGTAGGTAAAGTTTGTGATTTTGAAATCATGGCTATGAAGAGGAGGATGATCTAGGGTCTCGTTTGTTGTTTAAGTGTTTTGGAATTAGAAGCTGGTTTAGGTTGCTAGTTGTGCTGAAATTAGAATCATGGTTTGGTTAAGGGTTTTAGTGGAGTAATTGAATTATTGAGTTGATGGTTGATTCTGGTTATTTGGTTTATGTATTTCCAATGGTTTGATTGTTGTTGAATTAATTGTCGAGGATTATTATATATAGGAATAATAATCCGGATTAATTAATTAAAAAGAAAACTTGGGTGTTTCAGTTTCGGACCATAAGGATTACAATCTGCCATAGATCTGACTGGCCGTTCCCTGACGCACAGTTTGTCGGACGGCCGGTTAGAATGCATTTTCGTTTAAAAACCGGGTTTGACCCAGATATGTCAGGTTCACCCAGGTACACTTATTTTTTCTCTATAAAATACTCTTTGTAAGGGTTAAAACCCCTAAGCTTTGGCTCATTTCTTTTAACCTTTAAACAAAGTAAGAACCCTTTGTATTTTGATAATTTGAGGATAAAGACTTCATCTTTTATTGAAATCTCATTGTTAATATGTTTAGTCTTTTCATTATGGCTCTTTTTTAATCTACCACTATGATTTCTATCATGATTAGTGAGTAGTTTCACTAATGGATTAAGGGTAGAGTAGATTAGGGGTGTTTAATGGGTGGTTAGTGTTGCATATAGTTTTGGGTGTTTATCATATATGCTTTTCCATAAATTAAAATGATCTTAATGCTAGATTTATGAATAATTAACCAAAATCTAGGTAATGGTCTTTTTACGTCAAGAAGGTGTTCGTGAAAATGTTTAGGAGAACTTTAATCTTGTTAATTGAACCATATCCAATAGAAGTTGATATGTAGGTAGATAAATAGACTCTATGAGCATGTTAAGTTGATTCTCCCAATTTTGATTAGTTCTCTATGCGGAAGTAAGTGATGATATGTTGGATTAGAGAAGTGATTAGTGTCTTAGAAGTGGATTAGTCAAGATAAACCGGTCTCATGTCTGGATTACAGAAGTGATTAGTGTCTCTACCAAAGATCCATGTTTAATCATATTTGGCCACCTTGCTTATTTTGGTTGACTTTTAGTTGACTATTCATAATTGCTTATCTTATCTTGCATTTAGTTTGAGTATTGTCTTAGTTCATTGCTATTGCATTTCATTTTAGTTCTTGCTTTAATTTACTTACACTGTTTGCATTTCTTTAGGATTGTTAAACTTTGAAACCCAATCATTTGCAATTGTCTAACTTCTTTAGTTTCTTGCATTCTCATTGTTTTTTCATTCCTTGTGGATTTGATCTTTACTTGCAACACCGTAATTGCCATGCACTTGTGGTTAGCCATTGAGGTTTAAAACCGATTAGGTCAATTAGGACCCTATCAATATACAAGTTTTGTTCTCTGATTTTTGGGAACCTTGTTTTTATGGGCTTTTATTGCCTTTGATTACTCTGTTACGGAGCATATATTCCTCCTAATGTCTCTTTGTAGGTAACTTGGTGTCAAAAATTTCAAATGTTTCACTTATCACTTTGTTAAAGAACTCTGCAAATCAGTCTACCTCTCCATTCAGAGCCTATACCTCGATTTAAATGTAACTATTCAATGGATATTATTTGACCAAAACGAAACATAAAGTTCATTTTAAATTATTGTTGACTTTTTAAGTACCAAAAGATCAACTACAAAAAGATAACTATTTACAAACATTCGAATCGTTAACTAGTTTTAAATTCTCTGAAATCTTGACATGTACAATGAACACCTATTTCACGTTGTCATTCATTTCGCGCACACGTCATTCCCAAGCTAATAGGCTGGCAAAGTGTGCATGTATAGTTGATTATAATGTACCTTTTGTAAGTTTACAACCACCTGCGGGTAACCGATTGGTGATAAATGAATTTTAATATGCTGATGACAAAAAAAATATATATAATGAACACAAATAATGTGAGAAAAGATAATTACTCACTAGTTTATTAATCCAACTTTAACATAATAAGCATAACCAACCTATTGATAAGAAAAACAAAAACCTCTAAAGCTACTAAAATATATTCTTATTTAAAATAAGATAAACGTCAAAATGTGAAATAAAAATAATATACAAATGGTTGACATAAAAAGGAAATAATATACAAATATTGAATCATTTTCCTAATCTTGCATTCCATCATCTGTTATCTAGAAACCTCCTTCATCGAATTAAATATTAAATTAGATTATTAGTTTTCTTTTTACCAATATTGATATGAACAAAATTCACATAAATATATATATTCAAAAATTAATACAGCTAACCATTCATTTTTATCACAATAAGAGAAATAATCTTTCGGACGGCCTATAACATATAATTTTTTCATTGCCTAGAATATGTTTCATAGTTAACCAGTCATGTAGAGGCGAGTTTATGGCGGTTAAGACATATATGAATAAGGCTTATGAGTTATGAACGAATTGAATGGAATTTTCTAGAATAGGTACCTTGGAAACTTGGGTTTGATCAGAGGTGGATTACATGGATAATGTGGTGTGTACGATCAATATCATATTAGGTCTTGCTGAATGGTCAACCAAAAGGTCGCATAATACCTAACAGGGGATTAAGATAAGAGGACCCATTATCACTATATCTTTTTATCATTTGTTCAAATTTTCTCGTAGCTAGTATTCATAAGGCAGAGAGGGACGGTTTACTAACAGGAATCAAAATTGCTTATCGTAGTCCATCAATATCCCATCTTGTGTTAGTCGATGACAGCAATTTCTTTTGTAAGGCTAACGAGGGTGAAAGAACGGCGATTTTGGAGATCCTCATGAAATAGCTGGCATTAGGTTAAGAATTATTTTTTTTAAATCCTCAGTGAAGTTTGGTCATGATGTCTCAACCCAAACAAGGATTCAGATCAAATCGATTCTCATGATGGATACAGAAAGAGGCATATATGGATAACTATTTGGGAATCCTCGAAAGCTTGGGACGGTCAAAAACCCAAAACTTTATTTATATTACAGAGAGACTCAACGAACGGGTAAATGGATGGTCGGCTAAATTTTTGACAAAGGGAGGGAAGAATATTTCAATCAAGTCAGTCGCTTTGGCATTGCCCACATATTATGTCATGTTTTTGGCTCCCCCAGATGTTAACTTCGAAGTTATTGCAACATTCTGGTGGAGTTCCAATGGTAGTAATCGTAGCATCCATTGGGTAGTGTGGTATAAATTATATACCCCTAAAGAGGAGGGAGGATTGGGCTTCTGCTCACTGGAGACTTGTAATTTGGCATTATTACCCAAATAATTATGGAGATTATATCAATTTCTGAAATTCGTTGTTTGCACGCATAATGGAAGGACGATATTTCAGGAATATTCACTTTTGCTAAAAAAGACACGGTCACCCTCTTTCGGATGGAAGAGTAGACTATCGGCAAGAGAATTATTGTATCAAAGGAGTCGCATGTGTACTGGGTCAGGCCATGAGATTGCAGTGTGGGATGATTCATGGTTACCGGATAAGTTTCCCATGCCATCACGGGGACGAGGCAAAATTTGGCATCCCACCCTTCAGGTAAACTGATAACACCATATTTTACTTGTTTTTAGGGCTTTATTCTCATAGGTTTTGATCCCACCTAGTATAGTTTTGGGATATTTTCATGCATTTGAGTCTCATTTGCATTGCATTGCATTCTAGATGTCCTAGGTTGTTTTTGTACTCTTTTTGGCTTGCTTTAGCCATTTTCAAGTGTTCTTGGAGTCAGAGGAGTTGGAGGAGTGAGGATAGCCATCATAAAAGGTCATTGCGGAATATATCACACCACCGCGACCGAAACCATCCGAAGTGCTTCAAAGATCGACTCAGAAGAACGGTTTCCATTTGGATTTAGCTTCAGAGGTCTTCATGAAAGTTGTAGGTATTTGAGATAGCTTTCCAATGAAAGTGGTTTCCAGTCCTTCAGATCTGTGGTTCAGGAGATATGGCCGTTTTACCGGAGGGTCCCGGTCTTGACCGAGTGGAACAACACCAGCGTCGATCGACATGATTCTGTGTCGATCGACGTGTCGATCGACAGGAGGTCAGCTGTGAGATATGAAGATTTTCCAGAGAGTGTCGTGTCGATCGACAAGACTCTACGTCGATCGATAGGGTATCTTTAAAAACAGAGGATATTTCCAGAGAGTTTCCCGTCGATCGACAGGGAATTGTGTCGATCGACACGAGGTCGGCAGAAGCAAAAATATCCGTTTTTCCTTAGATATTTTCCTTATTTTGGCACTTGTATAAATATTTTTTCTTGTAAAAATATCGAAGAAGTCTTCTTCTTCTTGGAAGAGCTGGGCACGACCCAAACTCTGTCTTTTGAGAGATTTTGATTGTTCTTCATAAAAATACCACTCTAGAGAAAATTTCTTCAACTCTATCTTTTATTTATGCAATTTCCTTATCTTTGTGTCTTTTTTTCTTTGTTCTTTATGTTTAGATTAGGGCTCTAGTTGGGTATTTGATTTGGCTTGATTGATGATGATTTGATGGTTAATTATTGAGGTTTATCCGTTAGTTCTTCATCTAGACTATTTTTAATGCTAGAATCTAGTTTGATCACCTAGAATCTTGATTTTAGATTGACTCAATATACACGGAAGTGTTATTGACAATTTGAACTAGTCTATATGAGCAAAATTACTTATTCGCAAAGGAATTTGGCTTAGGGATTTTGTGAACTAATCAAACTCGTACTAATTTCTTGTTTAAATTCGATAAATTCGCAAAGGAATTTGGGATTTGAGGATTTAAGGATAGATAGCCTTTGTAACGGAAGTTAGCTGGCTAAACTCTCGTGTTTGAGTTCTAGAACGGTGCTTAATTAAACCTCGACAGTCGTTAATCTCTTCTTGATAGTTAGTTAAATATCCGACATATCCATCTTTAGCTTACTTGTTTTATAGTTTTATAATTTGTTTACTTGTAAAAAGCATTGCTCTAGATTAAGAAGGATCATGCATTCCTGGTGCATTGACCAAACCTCCCTGTGGATACGATAACCCTTTGTGCTACAACGTACAAGGGGAATTGATGACCCTAAAAGCCTAACATCATAAACCATATAATTAATCCAATCTTGAAGGAATGGTATTTACCGTATCTACATGGATTTATGGAACTGAAAGACTGTGAGTTAATACAAGGATTAAAGATCAGTCCGACCTTCATGGCGGACACGATGATTTGGCACTTAAAAAATTCTGGTAATTATACGGTTAAGTCTAGGTATAGGTTGTGTGAAATGATCCAAGCTGATTCAAGCATGGTAATTGCGATGAAACCAAGCATTATAGTTATAAAGGCATACGTGTAGAAACTTATCTACCCACCAAAGTTAAAACACATTCTTTAGCAAGTTATTTCTAGCTCAACTAGATGTAATGTCACAGTAAAATCAATGGGACATTAATTGCTATACTATCTTTTAAAGGTGTGGTACAGAGGAAGTATCGATAACCATGCGATTTTTGAATGCCATATGGCCCAGAGTACATGGGATTTAGCATCATTTTCCTAGGAAATTGATAACTTCCCATGTTCCTCGGTATTCACAAATATGGATTTTCTATTTGGCGATGTTCAAGGAGAAGGGAACAGAGTGGAGAACGTGAATTGTTCCATTGGATAATGTGAAATATATGGATATCAAGGAAATGATGCTAGATCTAGAAATAACATATATCCTCACACAAGCGATGAATGAGTCTAAATGAGGCACAAACACAAACACATACTACCGAGGAACAAGTAATTCACGTGGGCCAACCATATTCAAATATAAGGTGTCAGGTTGACGGCTCATGGAAGGAGTCAGATACAACATCTAGGCTCGGGTGGTTATGTGATCAAGGAAATCAAGCTATTTTGCTTGGGGCACATGGAGTCATAAAATTGAGATCCCCACTTAACTCAGAAATGGAAGCACTTTTATGGACAATGATGAGTATGCTGGCGAATAACGTGGAGTAGAGCTTTGAGACGGATTGTGCTGATTTGATCAAGGTTACACAAGACCCCGAAGATTGGCCTGCATTCACCATTTTTGCAAACAGATTTAAAGATCTTCGCGCATAATTTTCATCCTTCTCTCTCACGAAAATTCCCTGAGCATCAAGCGCGAAGGCCGATCTATTAGCTCGTTTTGCTCGGTCCAAATCAACCATCTTCTCTTATGTAAACAATTTGCATCCACATTGGGTTGCCAATGGTGAGATGATGCTATAATTATGATGTTTTGGTTGACCAAAAGAAAAAAAATAGAAATAATCTTCAAAGATATATATCATCTCTCTCGATCTATAACTCTTAGCTTTTGAACATGTTGAAAAGGCAAATAACATTGAAAATATGCTTTGGCTAAATCAACAATTGTCAATGAATAAGTCAACCCGATTTAATCCGGCTTAATGAAATTAAAACCTCTTTTGATCCAAAAAGGACAAATAATGTGTTAATAGTATCAGTATTTTAAGTTGCATTGATATAAGGAAGGACTTTTGGCCTAATTGTAACCCCTGCAAACCAAATAATGTAAATTTTGTACGTGCGTCGATCGACACAAGTGGTGTATCGATCGACATAGTGTATGTTTGGTGTGTGTGTCCATCGACGCAGCGGTTTTGGGTCAGAGTTGGTTCAATTTTAATTGTCGATTTTGGTCCGGTTTAAGGATTAAAACCCTAGGGTTCGTGTTTATAATCAAGGAGCTGTGTTTAAGAGTGAAAAATCAAAATCATTGAGAGGAATTGAGAGAGATAAGAGTCTAGAGTTTATCAGTGTGTTTTGGGGAATTCTACAGAGAAAATAGAAGAGTTTTGCGACTCTTTAGCGTGTGAAGGGAATTTCGTGTTAGTCTATATTCTCGTGATCAGCCTTTTCTCATTCTTTCTCAAACCGAATCCATTGTCGAGGTGAGTGCGCGAGCATGGCTTCTACGTGCTTTATGATTGTATTGATGCGATTTTTTTGGTTTGATTGATTGGGAATCGTTGTTTGTTGAGTTATTATGTTTTGGATATATATGTTAACGTGTTTTCGTGCAGGGTTTGTGTATTGAGGCTAATCAGATTCAGACTAGCGAGGAGAAAGTCTGAGTCCGATATTCTCCAGTTGTGTGTCGATCGACACACGTATCGTGTTGATTAACACCCTGTTTTGTTGGTCGTATCGATCGACACGGGTGGTGTGTCAATCGATACAAGTTGTTTTGCTCGTTTGGTTATTGTGTGTTATTTGGTATCGTATTGTTCTAATGAGCATTAGTGATAGGCCGTAGAATGTATGATCGTCTCATTAAGTATTTATTAAATTCTTACGTATCTCTTTTTCCCGATGTGATGCAGGTCAAGAGAAAGTGTGATCGTGGAATCATGGCTGGAACGAGGTGATGATTAGGGTCTCAAGTTTTTTTTTATTATGTGTTGGAATTTGAAACCTGGTGTTTAGATTACTAGCAATTCTTGGAATTGATTTTGGAAAAGTTTATGAATTTTGATGGTATTGGATTATTGATTATTTCCTCGTTTAGTTGGTTTATTATGTTACGCTGCTTTATACTGGTTTGCTGGTTGTTGAGTTTGAATTGATATTGAGAATTAATATTTATGGAAATATTAATTCAAGTCATTTTTTTTAAATAATAATAATTGGACTAGGTTGTTTCAGTTTGGTATCAGAGCCCTTACGGTTTTAGGGCGGTTGGTTTAATGGTTTGAGACTATGTGATAAATTGATTATGATTAGTTAGTCAATTTATGGGTTATAGAGTCTTAGATCATCCTCTTCGAGCCCTCAATGAACGGTATGTGTTGTTTGACTTCTATTTTTATGATTTCTAGTATCTTAGTCTGTATGTGATGAATGTTGGTGCTAGAGGTCATGGTAGAGGCCGAGCTCGTGGTCGGGTATTAGTGAGTGAGTCTTCCAATAGTGTGGCAGTGAGTGCGGCGCAGAGTGCGACGCATGAGCAGACTTCTGAGATGCCGATATATCATGAGGGATCCATTGGCGGGATTAGTGTGAGTGATGGTGTATGTGCTGCCGGTGCCGGAGGTGGTGCCAGAGCAGCAGCTGCTGCAGGAGGCCTTGGTGGGGGTCTGCTGCAAGTGGGGCCCAAGGTTGAAATGATCGTCTGGCGCAGATGTTAACCTTAATTTTGGAACGGTTACCCAATGCGGTGCCAGCGCAGGCTCTTATGGTGGCTGAGGTACAGCTGAGGGCTGTTGTTGCTGAGCAGCTTCCGTCTTATCTTAAGATGATGGGACATATGCAGAGGCTTAGTATTGTGTTCTTCTCGGAGGGGGGGGGGGGGGGGGGGGGGGGTATAAAGCATGAGGGAGTGGATTAGTGGCGCATGAGGATGGAACGTATTTTTCGCTCGATCAGATGTATGGCTAGGTATCAGGCCGAGCTGGTAGTGCATTACCTCGATGGTGATGCGCATCTCTGAGGGAGAGGTATTGAGGCCAGAGGAGGCAGACAAGGTGGACCTGGGGAGAATTCTGGGTAGAGTTTAATGTTAAGTTCTTTCCTCATGAAGCAGTGGATCATCTTGAGGAGAGATTTGTGGATTTGGTCCAGAGAGACTGAACAGTCAAAGAGTATGATGCAGAGTTCAGCAGGCTCTTGATCTATGCGGGTAAAGTTATGGAGGACGAGCAGACGCAGATGAAGAGGTTCTTAAGGGGACTTCGACTGAGTTTGAGGATACGGTGTAGAGCATCCAGGTTTGTCTCGAGGGGGGAGTAGGTTGAAACAGCGACTTCCATTGAGGAGGATTTGCGTGATCAGGAAACATCTGTGGTGGTTCTGCTAGTGGTTTCTCTAGTTGTACAACCGAGGAGGGAGGTTCAGGTTCTAGGTCGAGCTAGAGTGGCCAACAGTGCTATGGATGCGGGAGAATGGAGGATCAAGCATCGAGTTACCCGAGGAGGGGCAAGTTGTCAGATGCGAGGGTATGCTTTCATTGCCAAGAGCCTGAGCATATCAAGCCGAGATGTCCGAAGCTGTTGCAGAGGGCAATGTCAGCACTGCAGCTAGTGGCACAGATAGCGGCAGTGCAACCAGTAGCGCAGATAAGAAAAGTGCCGCGTGTGTACACGTCGGTAGAGACAGGCCAGCAGAGTGTCATGCCGGTCACATGTAAATTTCAGACTCAAACTTGGTAAACTCTTATGTATTGAATTTTTGTGCTTTGTGTTCTCTTATTCCTTTGATGAAATAAATGGTTTCTTAGCACATGAGATTTGTGCAGAGACCTTATTAGTGGGCGGTTATGAGTCACATGGTCTTTTTTATTCCAGAGCATCGAATTGCTTTATTACTCCGGAGTGTGCCGAGAGCAGTGGCATCTGGAGCGAGCTAATGAGCCGGTGGGCATGGTCAAGGTGGCTTGAGGAGGGTTTCTGGCTACGCTTAGTCGAGCGAGGGGCATTGATGTGCAGATTGTTGGTGAGTCTATGCCAGCAGATTGAGTGATGAGTCCGGTGGAGCTGTATGATGTTATTTTGGGGATGGATTGGCTAGAGCGATACAGGGTCTATGTCGATTATCATCAAGGTCGCACGGTATTTGAGCGCGAGGGCGCGAGGTTGGTCTATCAGGCAGTAAGACCGAGTTCTAGGAGTCTAGTGATCTCTGCTATTCAGACTGAACAGATGATTGAGCGGGGTTACGAAGCTTATCTGGCAATGATTTTTATGCCAGAATCTGGGAGTGAGGTTGCTATTTGAGGTATTCGGGTTGTTCAGGACTTCGAGGATGTTTTTTGGTCCTTGAAGGGATTATCGCCATCTCGATCTGATCTTTTCACGATTGAGCTAGAGCCTGAGACAGCTCCTTTATCTAAGGTGCCTTACAAGATAGCTCCAGCAGAGTTGGCAGAGCTAAAAAGGCACCTAAAGAATTTGTCGAGTAAGGGTTTTATTCGACCGAGTACTTCACCGTGGGGAGCACCAGTGTTGTTGGTGAAGAAGAAGGATGGGAATTTACAGTTGTATATCGATTACCAAGATTTAACTGAGTCACTGTAAAGAACAAGTATCCTCTTTCGTGGATCGATGAGTTGTTGGATCAGCTGAGGGGTGCTACTTGGCTCTCTAATATATACTAGGTGTTGGGATACCATCGGATTCTGATAGATGAGGAGATGTTTGCGAGATGGCTTTCAGGACGAGGTATGGGCATTATGAGTTTGTAGTGATGCATTTCAGTTTGACGAATGCACCAACAACATTCATGAGGGTTATGAACGGCGTGTTCTAGGAGTATATGGATGTTTTTATGATCATCTTCATTGATGATATTTTGGTGTATTTAAGGAGTTCTGAGGAGCATGAGGTTCACCTGAGGTTGAATCTGGAGAAGCTTTGGGAGCAAAATTGTTTTGCTAAGTTGAGCAAGTGCAGTTTTTGGAAGCATGAGATGGGATTTCTCGGTCCTATCATTTCTGCAGAGGGAGTGTCTGTCGATCCGGCAAAGATAGAGGCTATCCGGGATTGACCTAGACCGAGTAACACCACCGAGATCATGAGTTTTCTTGGGTTGGCAAGATATTATTGAAGATTCATCAAAGGTTTTGCGAGTATGACTTAGTCGATGACGCAGCTGACAAGGAAGGATGTCCCTTTTTTTCTGGTCGTCAGAGTATGAGGAGAGCTTCGTGAACCTAAAGGTGATGTTGACAAGTACACCTATGTTGGCATTGCTTGAGCCGGGTAAGCCTTATGCAGTGTACATGGATGCTTCGAGAGTTGGTTTGGTTTGTGTGTTGATGCAGAAAGGCAAAGTGATTCAGTATGCTTCGAGGCAGTTGAGGGGAAATGAGATCAATTATCTTGTGCATGATTTAGAGTTAGGTGCGGTAGTGTTCGCCTTGAAGTTTTGGAGGTCTTATCTTTATGGCGGGTGAGTGCATATTTTTACGGATCACAAGAATTTGTAGCATATCTTTACTCAGCCATTGTCGAATGTGAGGTAGAGGCGTTGGGTGGAGTTATTGGCAGATTATGATCTAGATATTGTGTATCATCCGGGTAAGGCTAACCTGGTGGCAGATGCTCTAAGTCGTCGAAGAGTTTATTCGGCTCAATAGCATGATGTTGAGGCATTTATAAGCGAGATTAGCACTCAACGTCTATGTGTTATTTTGCTGGAGCCTTTGGGCTTGGAGTCTATAGATCAAACATATCTTCTGAGTAGGATTCGAGTGGCTGAGGAGAATGATTAGAGTCTGATTGATGCTTCTAGAGTTGTTTATTTCGAGTATTATGTCTCATCGAATTAGACGATTCTTATGCGTGAACGAGTTTGTCTGCTTAAGGATGAGTCGTTGAGGCAGGAGATTCTGAGTAAGACTCATGCGAGCAAATTTTTTATTCATCCGGGAGCGATTAAAATGTATCGTGATCCGAAATAATACTATCACTGGGTCAGGATGAAGAGAGATGTGGCTAGCTAGGTCCTGCCTTGTTATACGTGTCAGCTAGTAAAGGATGAGCATCAAGTTCCGAGTGGTTTACTTCAGAGTTTACCCATTCCAGAGTGGAAGTGGGATATGATAACGATGGATTTTGTAGTGGGATTACCTAACTAGCAGACTTTTGATGCTATTTAGGTAATTGTGGATCGTTTGATTAAGTTAGCACATTTTCTAGCCATTAAGAAGATCAATGGAGCACCGGTTTCGGATAAGTATGTGAAGGAGATAGTGAGGCTGCATGGAGTGTCAGCCAGTATTGTGTCGGATAGGGATCCCAAGTTCACTTCAGAGTTTGGACAGCGTTTCGAACTGAGATAGGCACTTAGGTGCATATGACTACAGCCTATCATCCTCAGATAGATGGGCAAGCTAATAGGATGATTTAGATGTTGGAGGATTTCTCGATTATGTGTGTTCTAGACTAGGGTGGTCATTGGGTGGATCACTTGTGCCTGGCTGAGTTTACGTATAATAATAACTTTCAGGCGAGTATTGGGATGGCTTCTTATGAGGCTTTGTATGGGAGGCCATGTCGGACATCTCTATGATGGACCGAAGTGGGGGTGAGGAGCATTTTTTGTATAACTTTTGTTTAGGAAATGACGGAGAAGATCTATGTTTTGAAGGTGAATATGAAGGAGGCTCAAGATCAGTAGAGGATTTATGCCGATAAGAGGAGAAAAGAACTGGAGTTCGCGGTTGGAGATAGAGTGTATCTCAAGATGGCCATGTTGTGAGATCCTAACTGAACAAGCTGAGTCCGAGATTTATGGGTCCGTTCCCGGTGGTGGAGCGAGTTGGACTGGTGGTATATCGGTTGGAGTTACCTCCGAATATGAAGGCATTTCATAAGGTGTTTCATGTGTCGATGTTAGGAAGTGCCTGCATAAGTTGGAGGACGTGGTGGCTAAGATTCCAGAGGATCTTTAGCCTGATTTGACTGTTGAGGCAAGATCTAGGAGGATTCTCGAGAGGAGAGTCAAGGTTCTACGCCGGATGAGGAAACCATTGTTGAGAGTCTTGATGGACTGTGACGGTGTTGAGGAGGAGACTTGGGAGCCTGAGGCAAAGATGAAGATGAAGTTCAAGAAGTGGTTCGACAAGCACGTCGTAGCTTGAGCTTTGTTTTTCTTTGCGGTTCCAATTTTGGATGTTTAGCTTGTTTCTATATTGTTTTTCGGTTTATGTAATTTTGTTAATGTTGAAACGATTTTTACATTTTGAAGATTTATAAGATGGAGTTTTCTTATATTTTTGTGTCTTATAAGATGAGTAGTTCTTATTTTTCGTTGAGTTGACTAGAGGTTAGTCATGTTTGAGATGATATTCCGGATAGGGAATATAGTGTTTTGCCACATGAGGCGGTTCTAATCGATAGATGTTTATGGATCTTTTAGAATTTATTACTCTAGGGGCCTTGGCGTCTCCGAATAACTCATTTTTGGAGATGATTAGTTAATCTTGTATACTTATTTGGGATGAGTAGTTCCTAGTATAAGTATTGAGGGATGATTAGTTCTCTCGAGGGGATGATTAGTTCTTTCGAGGGGATGATTAGTTCATGATAGTGTGAGTGGTATGATGCACCGAGAGTTCAAAGGATGTGTTCCTACAAGTGAGAGATGTATGGTAATGAGTTAAGAGTAATAAATGTCTGAAATTAGGAGAGATGATCTTGAGTGGTACTGACCGGGTTGAGTCACGGGTTTTGTACATAGTGGCGGTTTTGCGGGATTCGAAGTCAAATCTATTGTTAGTGGGGGAGAGTTGTAACGTGCGCGAACCAAAAATGTGATTTTTGAAGAATGTGTCGATCGACACAGCTCTTTTCGATTGTCCGATTTTTATGCGATTTTGGGTTGGAAACCCAAGGGCTCAGTTATATAACACGTTCAACCGTGTTTATGAGCATAGAAAGGAAGATTTTGATAAGCTTTGATAGGAATAGAGAGAGAAGAAGAGATATTGTTGGTGATGTCGTTCATCGTGGTTGAATAGAGGTTTTTAGTGTTTTCAAGAAGAAAAGGGTTAGATATCAGACTTGTGGTGGTTGTGAGCCTCTGATTTTCATGGGTTCCTCGTGGTTTTCGTGATCTTTCATTCTAGTGTATCGTGTTGATCGACACCATGTTTTGTTGGTCGTGTCGATCGACACGAGCTGTTTTGCTGGTTTAGTGTTGTTTGGTTATTCTGTGTTGTTTGGTATTGTATTGTTCTAGTGAGCTTGAGTGATAGGCCGTAAATGATATGACTGTTTCACTAAGTATTTATGAAATATTTACGCATCTTTTTTTTCATGTGATGCAGGTAAAGAGAAAGTGTGATCGTGGAATCATGGTTGGAACGAGAGGATGATTAGGATCTCTAGTTTATTTTATTATGTGTTGGAATTTGAAACCTTGTGTTTAGGTTGCTAGGAATTTCTGGAATTGGTGTTGGAAATGTTTATGAATTTGATGGTTTGGATTATTGATTATTTTCTGGTTTCGTTGGTTTATTATATTCCCATGGTTTATACTGGTTTGCTGGTTGTTGAATTTGAGTTGATATTGAGAATTAATATTTATGGGAATATTAATTTAGTCAATTAATTTTCAAAAATAATAATAGTAGTCGGACTTGGTTGTTTCACTAATGGTCTAATAAAGATTAATTAATGCTTCTACACCCGGAGGTATGAGGTTCGATTCCTAGACAATACGGTTTATTAATAAATATGCAAATTAATGGATGCAAGTTTACAAGAGATCTTCAACGCTGTGCAATTAGAGCCGTTTACCGTGATTTCACGCAAGGGAGATAGTTCGCCATAATGAGCATTGAGCATAAAAAGTGTCGTCTGTCGTGAATCTAATAGGGTAAGAGTGAATTGTCCGTGGAAGAACCGTCTTTGATACAGTTCAAATAAATTACAACAAAATAATAAATCAATCCAAACATTTATAAAAAAAAGTTGTCTAGAAATTTTGCAACGAAAAACAAACTTCTGCTTCTAGTTATTAGCTCTAGTTATTATATTACTAAAACTTGCGACAAACTATTCTATCTAAGAAAAGTTATATTAAAAAAAAAAACTATTCGACCTATAAATTTGGCAACAAAAATGTTGATTTTACTGTTTTTATGTCATATGTTTCTTTTATTTATTAACCTTAAACATGTGTACGATACATTTGGTGAAATACACATAATTGCCGGTACTTTCTATTTAATGAAAGGACAATAGAGAAGTCTTTGAATCCAGATCGAACCATAGACTAACACAAGAACACATACTCAATAACTATACCGAAAGAACCAAAGCCAAGTGAATTCATGTAACATCCTGAAACCAAATTAATGTAATTTGGTAAGGGTGTCAATCAACACCAGGGGGTGTGTCGATCAACACCAGTGCTGCTGAACCGGTTGCTGTTCGATTTTAATTGTGGTTTGGATGGTTAGAGAATTGTGAAGCCCTAAACTCGATTATATATCGTGAGCAGTCGGGTTTTTAGAGAAAGGGGGCAAAAATCAATAGAGAAAGGGAAATTTTTGAGAATCCTTATTGTTTGAGAGTTTTAGGATCATAAGAAGTGTGACTCTCGAGGTTTGAGAGCGTAAAATCAATTGTGCGACGAGTCCTTGGTGTTTGAGTTCAGAATCAGGAGGATTTTGTCTCGGTTTTTTTGTGTTCTTTGCTGTCCCGAACCCTTTTGACCCTAGGCTAAGGTGAGTGCATGATCGTAGGCTTATCAAGCCATTAGCGGGTTAATATCCGTTGATATGATTCATGTGATGGAATGATGGTTTTTTTGTAATGATTTCTGTGATATTTGTGTGTTTGTGGTTTGTGGCTTCGTGCAGGTTTCGAGTTATGATTATCACGAAAACGAGTAAGAGAGGAGAACACTCATTCTGCGGTTTCTTTAACTGAGTGTCGATCGACACCAAGTGGTTCTATCGATCGACACCTAGTGGTAGTGCCGATCGATACCAGATCATTTCCTGAATGTATTTGTAACATCCACAAACCAAAAAATGTGCATTTCGGTAAGGGTGTCGATTAACACCACTGGGGAGTGTCGATCGACACCATGCGTTTTTGACCGATCGGGTTAAACTTTTAATCGCGGTTTGGCTCGGTTTATAGGCGTTAAAGATAGGGCTCGTATATATAAGTCTCTAGCAGACTTGTGGCCACGTGGAGGAAGAGAAAAATGGAGAAAAGAGTAGAGAAAGAGAGAGTTTCAAGAGATTGTTCGCGATTCGATTGATTGCTCGCTCGTTAGCTCTGCTCTTTGTCGTTGATTTGTGTGAGTGGCTCGTCGGAGTGTAGAGGTTGTGATTCTGGTGCTTTCTAGTAAGGGAATTCTTTGTTCATCGCTGTTCATCGCTATTCCCCTTTTCAATTTGTATTCAAGGTGAATGCATGATTGCGGTTACGGAATTAGTTTGTTAGAAGATTGAATGATTGAATCGTGATTGTGAAGATTGTTATACCTGTGTTTTCTGTGTGATATGTGATAGCTTTATCGTGATCAGTCTTGTATGATGAAACGAGCCCGAGTCTCGTGAGGATTTTGACTCGGTCTAGGTTTCTGCGAGAGGTGTCGATCGACACCTAGTGGCAGTGCCGATCGACACCACTTTTTTTTATTCACGAGGTTTAGTTTTGATTTGGAGTGTCAATCGACACCCAGGAGGTGTGTCGATGGACACCACATGCTAAATTATCAAAATTTGTTTAATTGTTGAGTGATGTTTGTTCCCGTATTATTTGGCAAGCTATTTCCTTATTTGTAATCAGCACGCGGGATGACCGCTTCATTTAGTATTTATAATAATACTCACGCAACTCTGTTTTTCCTTTTGTGTTGCAGGTAAAGGAAAAGTGTGATCGTGGAATCGAGGCATAAGGAGAGGATGATGGGGTTTATGTTGTTGTTTAGTCTAGCGAACCATATGTTAGGTTGCTAGTTCAGTTTATTCTTAAATTTGGATGTTTGAATTATTTTTATTATTTGGTTATTTATTTCATGGAATTATTAGTTTGGTTATCTGGATTATTGATTTATTGTTTTCCGTGGTAGAAATTATTAGGTTTAAAAAAAAAATTCTGATTTTTTCATTTTGGTATTAGGGCTTAGACGGTTTTAGGACAGTTGAACTGGATGTGTGAGACTATGTGTTTAAATTGATTTTTTGTGTTTAGTCAATTTAATGGAGTCTTAGCATCATCCTCTTTAGCTTTTTTAAATGATGCCACGGTAAGTGTATGATTGATTGATTGTGACTTCTTGTAGCTTATTATCCTATTCTGTATGAGTGCAGAGAGATGGACGTTGGAGCTAGAGGTCGTGGACGTGGTAGAGGACGTGGCAGAGGTAGGCGTGGTCAGGGATCAGTGTTTGAGTCGTCTTCGAGTGCTATGCATCAGGTGGGATCTGTGAGCGAGACCAGTGGTAGTGCTAGTGTGAGTGTTGTGAGTGTCGGGAAAGGTGCCGGTATTGCTGGTAAAGAAGCGGGCCCAGGTGTGGGTACTGTTCCAGCTCAGGACCGCTTGAATCGCATGGAGGGTGTTCTGACAGAGTTGTTAAGGTGTTATCCGGCGGTGGTTCCGGTTCAGGCTCCAGGGGGGCCTCCAATGGCAAAGGTGCAGCCAAGGGCTGCGGTTGCAAATGTGCTTTCCTCTTACCTGGAGATGGTGAGTCGAATGCGTCATATGAGTATTGCTTTCTTTTCGGGTGGTGTGAGCCCCGAAGATGCAGATGAGTGGCAGTTGCGTATGGAGCACAATTTCTGCTCGGTTCGTTGTCCTAAGGAGTTCAGGGTAGAGTTGGTACTCCACTATGTGAGTGGTGATTCTCAGGCGTGGTAGAGAGCTATTGTGGCCAGGAGGCCTGGTGCAGCTCGGGATCGTCTCGGGACGAGATTTGTGGAGCTGGTGTAGGACGATCATTTAGTGCAAGAGTACAACACCGAGTTCAAGCGGTTACTTGTGTATGCAGATCGTGGTCTTGAGGACAAGCATGCACAGGTGAAGAGGTTCATGAGGGGACTTCAGCCCGACTTGAGGATTCGCTGTAGAGTTTCTGAGTACGCCTCAGGGGAGAGGTGGGTAGAGATGGCTGCTGGTATTGAGGAAGACCATCGGGGTCAGTCAGTTGTGGTGTATCCAACGGTAGTTGTTTCTGCTGCTCAGCCGAAGAGGCAGCAGGGATATTCTGATTCTGGTTCTGGCAAAGGCGGCAAGCTTGTGCTGGGTCAGAAACAGAAGTGGAATAGTGCTTCCAGGCCCAGTCAAAGTTCGAGGGGTGGAGCGTGTTATGGATGCGGTAGTTTCGAGCATCGTCTATCGAGTTTCCCTCGAAAGGGTGACCATAGCAGCAGTCGTAGCAGCCGGATTCCAGGGTTAGTTTTTACTACAGGGAGACAGGGCATATCAGGTCAAAGTTTTCTAGATTGGATCGGCACCGTGAGTCTATAGTCCGAAGGAGGCGGGGCAGCATTGCGGCTCATTGATCAAAGGTAAAATCTTAGACTAAGACTTCGTAAATTCTTTAGTTTGTGAATTATTGTTTGTTCAGTTATTTTACTTGTGATAGTCTAGTAGGATTCTCAACGCATATGAATTGTGTAGGGACCTTGTTAATGGGAGGTTTTGAGTCCCATGTACTTTTCAATTCTGGAGCATGGAACTGCTTTATTACCCAAGAACATCCCGAGAGCAGTGACATCCGTAGCAGCGCTGGTGAGCGTTCGAGTTTAGTCAAGATCGTTGGAGGTGGATTCCTCGCTACTTCGGGCCATGCTAGAGCAGTTGATGTTCAAATTGCTGGTCAATCCATGCCAGCATATTTGGTGATTAGCTCGGTGGAGTTTTCGATGTTATCCTGGGGATGGATTGGTTATCGTTCTACAGAGTTCATCTGGATTGTTTTCGAGGCATAGTAGTCTTCGAGCGGGATGCAGAGAGGTTGATGTTTCAGGGAGTGAGACCGACTTTAGGGAGCCTCGTGATTTCTACTGTGCAGGCAAGGAATATGATCGAGCGTGGATGCGAGGCTTAATTGGCGACGATTCTATGCCAGAGTCTGTTGGTAAGGTTGCAGTTAGTGAGATTCAGGTTGTCCAAGATTTTGAGGATGTCTTTCAGTCGTTGCAGGGATTACCACCGTCTCGGTCCAATCTGTTTACGATTGAGTTAGAGCCTAAGACAGAGCCTATCTCTAAGGCACCTTACAGGATGGCTCCAGTTGAGTTGGCTGAACTGAAGAAGCAGTTAGAGGATTTGGCAAGTAAGGATTTTATTCGTCCGAGTACTTCACCGTGGGGAGCGCCGGTGTTGTTTGTGAAGAAAAAGGATGGCAATTTTTGGTTATGCATCAATTACCGGGGACTTAACCGGGTCACTTTGAAGAACAAGTACCTTCGCCCGAGGATTGATGAGTTGCTAGATCAGTTGAGGGGTGCTACTTGGTTCTCCAAGATCGACTTGGCATCAGGTTACCATCAGATTCTGATCGACGAGGTTGATGTTCAGAAGACGGCTTTCAAGATCAAATATGGGCATTTCGAGTTTATGGTTATGTATTTCGGCTTGACTAATGCGCCAGCAGCGTTCATGCGTTTGATGAACGGCGTATTTCAAGAGTATTTGGATGTCTTCATGATTATCTTTATTGATGACATACTGGTTTACTCAAAGAGTACTAAAGAGCACGAGGTGCATTTGCGGTTAGTTCTGGAGAAGCTCCGGGAGCAGAAGCTCTTCGCTAAGTTGAGCAAGTACAGTTTTTGGCAGAGAGAGATGGGTTTTCTTGGCCATATTGTTTCTGCAGATGGAGTTTCTTTGGATCCGGCAAAGATCAAAGCTATCAGAGATTGTCTTAGACAATCTAATCCGACCGAAATCAGGAGCTTTCTTGGTTTAGCAAGTTATTATCGGAGGTTCATCAAGGGCTTTGCGAGTATAGCCCTGTCGATGATGAAGTTAACCGAGAAGGATGTTCCGTTTGTTTCGTCTCAGTAGTGCGAGGACAGCTTTATGAAGCTGATGGAGATGTTGATGAGTACACCAATGTTGGCGTTGCCTGTGCCGAGTAAGCCATATACAGTGTACACTGATGCTTCTGGGATTGGTCTAGGTTGCGTGTTGATGCAGGTGGGTAGAGTGATTGCGTATGCTTCGAGGCAACTGAGGGACGCTGAGCGTAATTACCCTACGCATGATCTAGAGTTGGGTGCGGTGGTGTTTGCGTTGAAAATTTGGAGATCTTATCGGTATGGTGGGAAAGTTTAGATTTTCACAGACCATAAAAATCTGCAGCACATTTTCACTCAACCATTGTTGAATGTGAAACAGAGACGCTAGGTCGAGTTATTGGCAGAGTACGAGTTGGATATCGTTTACCATCCTGGTAAGGCGAACTAGCTAGGAGATGCTTTGAGTCGTCGGCGAGTAGATTCGACTCGGAAGCAGGATATCGAGTCGCTTTCGAGAGAAATGGGTACTTTGCGGTTATGTGTGCTATTTTGCAGGAGCCTTTAGGCTTAGAGGTGGCTGATCAGGACGATCTTCTGAGTAGGATTTGAGTGGCTCAGGCAGGTGATGAGAGTTTGGTTGTTGCGTTAATCGCAAAGGGTTCTGAGTAACAGGTTCTTCGAATGGGACGATTCTTTTTTGTAGTCGGGTTTGTGTACCCAAGGTAGAGGAGTTGAGACAAGTGATTCTGCGAGAGGCTCATGCGAGCAAGTTCTCGATTCATCCTTGAGCGACTAAGATGTATCGTGATCTTAAGCGGTATTATCACTGGGTCAGGATAAAGAGAGATGTGGCAGATTGGGTTTCGAAGTGCAACACGTGTTCGTTGATTAAGGCAGAGCATAAGGTTCCGAGTTGTTTGTTGCAAAGTTTACCAATTCCTGAATGTAAGTGGGATATGATCACGATGTATTTCATGGTATGATTACCTCACTCGCGGACCTTCGATGCTATCTGGGTGATTGTGGACCGGTTGACTAAGTCTGCATATTTTCTCGCCATCAAGAAGATTGACGGAGCGGTTGTGTTGGCTAGGATATTTGTGTAGGAGATAGTAAGGCTACATGGAGTGCCAGCCAGTATTGTGTCAGACCAGGATCCGAGATTTGCTTCAGAGTTTTAGGGAGCATTTCAGGCAGAGATGGGCGCTAATCATCCGTAGACTGATGGACAGTCAGAGAAGACGATTCAGACTTTAGAGGACTTACTGCAGATGTGCGTTTTTGATTGGGGTGGTCAATGGGTTGATCATTTGAGCTTGGTGGAGTTTGCTTATTATAACAGCTTCCAGGCGAGTATTGGGATGGCTCCTTTTGAGGCTTTGTTGAGAGGCCATGCAGGATACCCCTATGCTGGATCCAAGTGGGGGAGCAGAGCATGGGGCTACTTATGTTCAGGAAACGACAGAGAAGGTTCGAGTTGTGAGACTGAACATGAAAGAACCTCAGGATTATCAAAAGAGTTATGCGGATAAGCGGAGACGAGAGCTTGAGTTTGCAGTGGGAGATCGTGTGTATCTCAAGATGGCTATGTTGAGGGGTCCTAACATATCCATAGCATAGAATAAGCTGAGTCCGCGATTTATGGTTTTGTCTCCGGTTGTGGAGCGGGTTAGGCCGGTTGCTTATCCACTGGAGTTACCTCCAATTATGAAGGCATTTTATAAGGTGTTCTATGTTTCGATATTGAGGAAGTGAGTACATGAATCAGAGGAGTTAGTGGCTAAGATTCCTAAGGATATAAAGCCTGACTTCACGGTTTCGGCAGTTCTCGTGAGGATTCTCGAGAGGAGAGTCAAGGAGTTGCGTCGGAAGAAGATTCCTTTGTTGCGAGTTTTGTGGGATTGCGCTGGTTGTGAGGAGGAGACTTGGGAGCCTGAGGCAAAGATGAAATTGAAGTTTGGGAAGTGGTTCGGCAAGCAGGTCGCCATTTGAGCTTTATTCTCTTTGTGGTTCCAGTTTCGGTTTTAGCATGTATTGCTTATGTTGTATTTTCGTTTTCGTTGTAACGATTATACTTTTTGGAGATTTATAAGATGGAGTTTCTTATTTGTCTTTGTTTATAAGATGAGTAGTTCTTATATGTTTATTGTGTATTGTGTGGACCAGGGTTTGGTCTTGTTTTTAGGATATTCCGGGTTAAAGAGTAACGAGTTTGACCATGGGAGGTAGTGTTAGTCGATAGATGTTTATAGGCGTTTTAGAATTTATTACTCTAGGGGTTGTGGCTCCGAATAACTCATTCATTTTTCTGGAAATGATTAGTTCTTCAGTGAGGATGATTAGTTCCTCAGAGAAGATGATTAGTTCTCCTGCATACTCTTTGAGATGATTAGTTTCCATTATGAGTATCGAGCGATGAGTAGTTCTCTCGAGGGGATGATTAGTTCCATTGTGTACCCGGAGCTCAAGGAATGCGTCCTGAGAGTGGATGGGGCACGTGATATCGATAGCTCAACGGATGTGTCTTGCGAGTGTGAGGGGTGTCAAATGAGTTAAGAGTAATAAATGTCTAGAACCGGGCGTATAAACATGAGATTAGGTGAGGGCCTCAGAGATCGGGTGTTAGGATCTCGGGTGGTATTGACCAGTTTTGGGTCAGGTTTGGGGTCTTTGATAGACGGTTTTGTGAGGATTCGAGGACGAATCCAGTTTAGTGGGGGGAGAATTGTAACATCCCAAACCAAAAAATGTGCATTTCGGTAAGGGTGTCGATCGACACCACTGGGGAGTGTTGATCGACACCATGCATCAGGTTAAATTTTTAATCGTGGTTTGGCTCGGTTTAAAGACGTTAAACCTCGGGCTCGTATTTATAAGTCTCTAGCAGACATGTGGCCGCGTGGAGAAAGAGAAAAACGCAGAAAAGAGTAGAGAAAGAGAGAGTTTCGAGAGATTATTTGCGATTTGATTGATTGTTCACTCGTTAGCTCTGTTCATCGTCGTTGATTCGTGTGAGTGGCTCGTAGGAGCGTAGAGGCTGTGATTCTGGTGCTTTCCATCAAGGGAATCCTTTATTCATCGTTGTTCATCGTCGTTCCTTATTCCCCTTTTTAATCCGTATTCAAGGTGAGTGCGTGATCGCTGTTACGAGATTAGTTAGTTAGGAGATTGAATGATTGAATTGTTATTATTATGATTGTTATTTTTGTGTTTTCTGTGTGATATGTGATAGCTTTGTCGTGATCAGTCTCGTACGATGAAACGAGACCAATTCTCGTGAGGATTTCGACTCGGTCTAGGTTTCTGCTAGAGGTGTCGATCGACACCTAGTAGCAGTGTCGATCGACACCACATTTTTTTATTCAGGAGGTTTGGTTTTGATTTGGAGTGTCGATCGACACCCAGGAGGTGTGTTGATCGACACCACATGCTAAATTGTGAAAAAAAATTTAATTGTTGAATGATGTTTGTTCGCGTATTATTTGGCAAGCTATTTCCCTATTTGTAATCAGTAGGCAGATTGACCACTTCATTGAGTATTTATGATAATACTCACGCAACTCTCTTTTTCTTTTTGAGTTACAGGTAAAAGGAAAAGTGTGATCGCGGAATCGAGGCATTAGGAGAGGATGATAGGGTTTATGTTGTTGTTTAGTCTAGCGAACTGTGTGTTAGGTTGCTAGTTCAGTTTATTATTGAATTTTTATGAATTATTTTGGATAATTGGTTATTTATTTCATGGATTTATTAGTTTGGTTATCTGGATTATTGATTTATGGTTTTCCGCGATTGAAATTATTAGGTTTAAAAAAAAACATGGTTGTTTCAATATTTATTGTATTATATGCGCGTAATGGATTTTTATATAAACAGCATTTAGGCCGGATGACCGCCTCACTAAGAACTTCAGTTAATACTTACGCAATTCTTATTTCCATGTGTTGCAGGTAAAGGAAAAATGTGATCGCGGAATCAAGACATTAGGGAGAGGATTATAAGGGTTTATTGTTGTTGTTGTTTCTAGTAGAACCTGGTGTTTTGGTTGCTAAAGTTATTTGAATTGGAATTCTAGAATTGAACTTGAGTTTGTTGGCTATTGGAGTTAAATTGTTTTATCGGATTTAAATGGTTTAATTGAGTTGTTGTTTTCCGCAGAGTTTGGTTATTGTTGAATTAGTCGTTGATGATTTAATATTTATAGTAATACTAAATCCGGGTTAATTATTTATTTAATAAAAAAAGTGTTGGTTTTTTCATTTTGGTATCAGAGCCCTTATGGTTTTAGGACAGATTGAATACTGTGAACTGAGACTATATAGATTAAATTGATTATGAGTAGTTAGTAAATTTAGTTGTCTTAGATCATCCTCTTTGGCCTTTGAAGAGATTTCGCAGTACGTTTTAATTTTGATTGTGACTTCTTGTAGCTCATGTTCCTGTCGTGAATGCAAAAAGATGGATACCGGAGCGAGAAGTCGTGACAGAGGTAGAGGCCGGGTTCTTAGTAGAGGACAAGTGTTAGAGTCTTCAAGTAGCGTGGCTGTAAGTGCTACACAGGTGTCAAAGACGCAGACGCACCATTCAGGATCTGTAAGTGAGACTAGTGTGAATGCCAGTGTGGGTGTTATGGGTGTCAGGAGGAGTACCCGGTTGGCTAGTGGAGGAGTGGGCCCAGTTGTGGGTGGTGCTCGAGCTCAAGATCATTTGGATCGTCTTGAGGGCTTGATGACTCAGTTGTTAGGGAAGTTTCCGGCGGTGGTTCTGGGGCAGGTACCAGCAGTGCCATTGGTGGTTAAGGTTGCAGTTGCGGAGCATCCTACCTATCTGGAGATTATAGGGTTGATGTAGAGGATTGGTATGCCTTCCTTCGCAGGCGGAGTTGGGCATTAGGAGGCGGATGAGTGGCGCTTGAGGCTAGAGCGCAGCTTTCGGTCGATCCGAAGTCTTGCTGAGTTTCAGGTGGAGTTGGTTATCAACTACCTCAGTGGGGATGCTCATTTGTGGTTGAGAGCTATTGAGGCTCGGAGATTTGTGTGGACCTGGGGCGAGTTCTTAGTTGAGTATAACACTAAGTACTTTCCTCGGGAGGTGTTGGATTGTCTACAAATGAGGTTTATGGAGCTGACTCAGGAGGAGTGTTCAGTGCGTGAGTATGACGCCGAGTTCAGCAGACTTGTGGTTCATGTTGGTCGTACCATAGAGGATGAGCAGACCTTGGTGCAGAGGTTCTTGCAGGGCCTTCATCTGAGAATTAGGATGCAGTGCAGAAGTTCCAGTTACGCCTCGAGGGCAGAGCTGGTGGAGCTTGCTACTTCTATTGAGGAGAATTAGCTTGAGCAGGCGGGGACAATAGTGGTTCTACATATGGTTGCTTCTGCTGCTCAGCCGAGGAGGCAGCAGCAGCATGGTGGATTTGGTTCCGACAAGGGCGGTAAGCCTGCGCAGGGCCAGAAGAGGAAGTAGGAGAGCACTTCTAAGGTGAGTTCGGGGACTCATGCTTGCTACGGATGTGAGAGCACTGAGCACCGGGTTGTGAGCTGTCATAAGGCATTGAGGGGGGCTAAGGTTTGCTTCCACTGTAGAGAGTCGGGGCATATCCAGCCGATGTTTCTGCAGTTACAGCATATGGCAGTTGCGCTGGTTCAACCTGTGGCACTGCAGCAGTAACTTAGGTAGCGGCAGTTCAGCCGTTGGTGCTGATTGGTGAGCACCGCACGTGTATACACCGGAAGAGGCAAGCCAACAGAGTGCCAGGCCAATCACAAGTACTTTTCAGATTTTAGATTTTTAAATTTCTGTGTGTCAAATTTAATTATTTATTTTTGTTAGTTCATGTGATAGAAATGTTAGGGTTTCTTAGCACATGAGGTTTGTGCGGGAACCTTATTAGTCAGAGGTTTCGTGTCTCATGTGTTATTCGAATCGAGAGCATCTAATTGCTTCATTACTCTGGAGTGTGCCAAGAGCAAGGGCATTCGGAGGATGCTGGTGAGCTAGCGTGTAAGGTCAAGGTGGCTAGAGGAGAATTCCTTGCTACGCTTGGTCGAGCGAGAGGCATTGATGTTCAGATCGCAGGAGAGTCGATGCCAGTAGAGTTGTATGATGGCTTGGTTGAAGCGATACCAGGTTCATCTAGCTTACCACGGAGGTCGCATTGTCTTTGAGCGAGAGGGAGCGAGGTTGGTTTATTAGAGAGTGAGACCGACTTCAGGTAGTCTCGTGATTTCTGTGGTTCAGGCACTGTAGGCGATTGAGCGGGGATGCAAGGCATATTTGGTGATGATTTTTTTGCCAGAGTTTGTTGGTGTGGTTGATATTAAAGATATTCGGGTTGTTTGGGACTTCGAGGATGTTTTTCGGTCGGTAAAGGGATTACCTCCTTCTCGGTCTGATCCTTTCACAATTGAGTTAAAGCCTAGGACATCACTTAAATCTAAGGCACCTTACAAGATGGCTCCAGCTGAGTTAGCAGAGCTGAAGAAGCAGCTCAAGGATTTGGTGAGTAAGGGGTTTATTTGTCGGAGTACTTCACCGTAGGGAGCGCCTGTGTTGTTTGTGAAGAAGAAGGATGGGAGTTTTTGGTTGTGTATTGATTACCGGGGACTTAACCGGGTCACTGTGAAGAACAAGTACCCTCTCTCAAGGATTGATGAGTTATTGGATCAGCTGAGGGGTGCTACTTGGTTCTCCAAGATAGACTTGGTGTCGGGTTATCATAAAATTTTGATAGATGAGGTGGATGTCCGGAAGACTGCTTTCAGGATGCGGTATTGTCACTTTGAGTTCGTAATGATGCCGTTTGGTTTGACGAATGCGCCTGCAGCGTTCATGAGGTTGATGAACGTTATATTTTAGGAGTATCTAGATGTCTTTGTGATTATCTTCATCGACGATATTCTGGTTTACTCGAGGAGTCCTGAGGAGCACGAGGTACACTTGAGGTTAGTTCTGGAGAAACTTCGGGAGCAGAAGCTTTTTGCAAAGTTGAGCAAGTGCAGTTTTTGGCAGAGAGATATGGGATTTCTTGGCCACATTGTTTCTTCAAATAGAGTTTATGTGGATCCAGCTATGATATAGGCTATCAGGGATTGGCTCAGACCATCTAATGTTACCAAGATCAGGAGTTTTCTTAGCTTAACATGTTATTATCGGATATTCGTCAAGAAGTTTGCGAGTATGGCGCAGTCGATGACGAAGTTGACCGGGAAGGATGTCCTGTTTGTTTGGTCTCAGGAGTGCAAGGACAGCTTTGCGAGGCTCAATGAGATGTTAATGAGTACACCTGTGTTGGCATTGCCTTAGCCAGGTAAGCCGTATGGAGTGTACACCGATGCTTCTAGGATTGGTTTGGGTTGTGTACTTATGCAGCAGGGCAGGCTGATTAAGTATGCTTCAAGGCAGTTGAGATGTGCATAGCGCAATTATCTTTCTCAAGATTTGGAGTTAGGAGGTGTAGTGTTTGCTACAAAGATTTGGAGGTCCTATATTTATGGTGGAAAGGTTCAAATTTTCACGGATCATAAGAATTTGCAGCATATTTTCACTCATCCATTGCTGAATGTGAGGCAGAGGTGCTGGGTTCAGTTGCTGACACATTACGATCTGCATATTATTTACCATCCTGGTAAGGCAAACCAGGTGGTCGATGCTCTCAATTGTCGGAGAGTAGATTCGGCTCGGGTGGAAGATGTTGAGGCGCTTGAGAGCGAGATTAGCCCTCTGCTTTTATTTGCTATTTCGCAGGAGCTGTTGGTTTAGAGGCGGCAGATTAGGCAGATCTTCTGAGTAGGATTTAAGTGGCTCAGGAGAGTGATCAGAGTTGGATCGATGCGTCGAGAGCAGATGGTTCTGAGTATCAAGTCGTTTGGATGGGATAATTCTTGTGCGTGGGCGGGGTTATGTACCCAAGTTTGATGAGTTAAGGCAGGAGATTCTGCGAGGGGCTCATACGAGCGAGTTTTTGATTCATCCGAGAGCGACTAAGATGTATTATCATCTTAAGCGGTACTATCATTGGGTCGGGATGAAGAGAGATGTAGCTGACTTGGTCGCGAAGTAATACGTGCCAGTTAATAAAGGCAGAGCATCAGGTTCTGAGTGGTAAGTTGCATAGTTTACTCATTCTAGAGTGGAAGTGGGATATGATCAATATGGATTTTGTGGTCGGATTGCCTAACCCAACAACCTATGATGTTATATGGGTGATTGTGGATCGTCTGACCAAATCAGCACATTTTCTGTCCATTAAGAAGACCGATGGAGCTGCAGTTTTGGCTAAGAAATTTTTGAAAGAGATTGTGAGGTTGCATGGAATGCCAACCAATATTATGTCAGATCAGGATCCCAGGTTCGCTTCTGAGTTTTTAAGAGCTTTTCAGGCACATGATATCATCCGCAGGTTGATGGGCAGTCAAAGCGGACTATTCAGACTTTGAAGGATTTTATGAGGATATGTGTGTTGGATTAGGGTGGTTAGTGGGTTGATCATTTATGCATGGCAGAGTATGCGTCTAACAATAGCTTCCAGGCAAGTATCGGGACGACTCTTTATGAGGCGATATATGGGAGGCCGTGTAGGACACCATTATGTTGGACCAAGTGGGGGAGAGGAGCATTTTTGGTGCGAGTTTTGTTTAGGAAACGACAGAGAAGATCCGTTTTTTAAAGCTAAACATGAAGGAAGCTCAGGATCAACAGAGGAGTTATGCTAATAAGAGGAAGAGAGAGTTAGAGCTTGCGGTCGGAGATAGAGTGTATCTCAAGATGGCCATGTTGCGAGGCCCCAATAGATCGATTTCTGAGAATAATCTGAGTCTGAGGTTTATGGGTCTGTTCCCGATGGTGGAGCGAGTTGAACCGGTGGATTATTAGTTGGATTTACCTCCGATCATGAAGGCATTTCATAATGTGTTCCATGTGTCGATGTTGAGGAAGTGCCTGTAAGAGTCAGAGGAGTTGGTGGCTGAGATTGCGGAGGATCTTCAGCCTGATTTGTCTGTGGTGGCGAGACCTATAGCGGTACAGAGGAGGAGACTTGGGAGCCTGAGGAAAGTGGTTCGACAAGCAGGTCGCCGTTTGAGCTTTGCTTTTATCTTTGTGGTTCTAGTTTCGGTGTTTTAGCATGTGGCTAATTTGTATTTGTGTTTTGTATCTTTCGTTTCGTTGTTATGTATCTTTCGTTTCATTGTAACGATTTATACTATTGGAGATTTATAAGATGGATTTCCTTATATTTCTGTGTTATAAGATGTGTGATTTTTATTTTTGTGGATATTCTGGGTGAGGGAATATCGAGTGTGGACCACATGAGGCAGTTTAATCTTAGATATTTATAAAATTGTTACTAGTAACTCATTATTGGAGACGGTAGTTATCCTGAGTATTTACCAGGGACGGTGGTTTCTAGTGTAAGTACAGAGAGACGGTGGTACTCGCTAGGGAACGGTGGTTTCACTGTGTACTTATTTGGGATGGTGGTTTCCAGTATAGGTGCTGAGAGACGGTGGTACTCTCTAGTGGACGATGGTTTTCCTGTGTATTTATTTGGGACGGTGGTTTCCAGTATAAATACTGAGAGAAGGTGGTTCTCTCGAGGGGACGGTAGCTTCCTTGGTTGGTTTGAGCTCAAAGGATGTGTTCCTGAGAGTGAGTGTGTGTGGTAATGATTTAGAGAGTAATAAATGTCTAGAAACGTGTGTATAAATATGGGATTAGAGGTTAGCATTTGGGATCGGGTGAGGTTCTATGGTGGTATTGACGGTTGGGTTAGGATTTTTGGTCTTTGATAGATGTTTGATGCAGGATTCGAGGTCAAATCCAGAGTAGTGGAGGAGAATCATAACATCCCGAAACCAAATTATTGTAATTTGGTAAGGGTGTCGATCGACACCAGGGGGTGTGTCGATCGACACCAGTGCTGCTAAACCGGTTGCGATTTGATTTTAATTGCGGTTTGGACGGTTTGGGAATTGTGAAGCCCTAAACTCGATTATATATCGTGAGCAGTCAGGTTTTTAGAGAAAGGGGGCAAAAATCAATAGAAAAAGGGAGAGTTTTGAGAATCCTTAGTGTTTGAGAGTTTTAGGATCATAAGAATTGTGATTCTCGAGGTTTGAGAGCGTAAAATCGATTTTGCAACGAGTCCTTGGTGTTTGAGTTCAGAATCAGGAGGATTTTGTCTCGGTTTTTTCGTGTTCTTTGCTGTCCCGAACCCTTTTGATCCTAGGCTAAGGTGAGTGCGTGATCGTAGGCTTATCAAGCCATTAGCGGGTTAATATCCGTTGATATGATTCGTGTGATGGAATGATGGTTGTTTTATGATGATTTCTGTGATATTTGTGTGTTTGTGGTTTGTGGCTTCGTGCAGGTTTCGAGTTACAATTATCGCGAGAACGAGTAAGAGAGGAGAAAACTCGTTATGTGGTTTTTGTAACTGAGTGTTGATAGACACCTAGTGGTTGTGTCGATCGACACCACTGTTGTTCATGTCGATCGACACCACTGTTGTTCATCTCGATCGACACCTAGTGGTTGTGTCGATCGACACCTATGTTGTTTGTGTCGATCGACACCTAGTGGTAGTGTTGATCGACACCAGATCATTTTCTGAATGTATTGATTGTATTATTTGCGCGTTATGGTTTTTTATATAAACAGCATGTAGGCGGGATGACCGTCTCACTAAGTATTTATGATAATACTTACGCAACTCTTATTTCTATGTGTTGCAGGTAAAGGAAAAATATGATCGCGGAATCAAGGCATTAGGGAGAGGATGATTAGGGTTTATGGTTATTGTTGTTTCTAGTAGAACCTGGTGTTTTGGTTGCTAAAGTTATTTGAATTGGAATTCTAGAATTGAACTTGAGTTTGTTGGCTATTGGAGTTACATTGTTTTGTCGGATTTAAATGGTTTAATTGAGTTGTTGTTTTCCGCTGAGTTTGGTTATTGTTGAATTAGCCGTTGAGGATTTAGTATTTATGAGAATACTAAATCCAGGTTAATTATTTATTTAATAAAATAAAAAAAAGTGTTGGTTGTTTCAATTCCAATTAAAATCATGATAATAGGACACAAAGCTCTAACCAACCGGAACCAAGGATAGCTTCTCCAAGGAGACGACCAAACAGACGCATCCCGCTTAACTTGATCACGAACCCAAAAAAAGTGCCACTAGTCTCAATCGACTAGGCGAGGGATAAACTGCTTCGATAACAAACTTTTACCGTATTAATTTCTTTTTAATTAGTGTTATGTAGAACTCCGTGCTATTTATTATCAACATCGAACCAACCAGTCTGAAAATAAAGTATTGGAACATGATTTTTTGTTTTAACTTTTAAGTCATTTGACTTATAAAACACAATACTGATGAAGACAGTATGCTAATATTCGGCGTTGACCAGCTGACAAAAAAAATACGGCGTTGACCAATCTGATAATGTAGAGTACTCAAGATCATGGATAATGTTATTGAGTTTGGTATCAATCTTTGTCACCATTTATTTTGCACCTCCTGCCTAATGCATTTGATATTATCACAGTAATATATAAATTAATATGTATTATTTGAATTTGTTTACAACTTTGGTGAATCCAATTTCTCAAGCAATCAATGAAAGAAAATTAGACGAAGTCGTTCTCCTTGACTATTAATGTCGTCTCTACATTTTTTATAATTTCACACTCCCATATACCCCTTCTGTTTCAAATTAGTTGTTATTCTAGGCTTAATTTTTTGTTTTAAATTAGTTGTCGTTTTCAGTTTTCAATGCATATTTATCATCAATTTTTTCATCTTTATCCCAACTTTTAAGTTTATTAATTACTTATATCAAATAAATTAATGTATTAAATATGGGTAAAACTGAATTTTTTATTGTTTTCTTAATTTGTGAGAAAAGATGTACAATGCCAACTAATTTGAAATGGAGGAAGTATCAGAGAAGGCAAAGTAATCCTCACTTCAGAATAAAACTCCTAAATGGTCACACACACACACAAAGAAGAGTGCAAATTAATTTTGTTTTTAGCAGCCTAGTTGACTGCATTTATAAATGTTTCGTCGTCATCCATCGAACAACCAACTTTTCAATCATCTTAATATCATTCGATCTTAAACATTAAAAATTGACAACTGTTATAACAATACAGAAATTGACTACTGTTATAATTACTCTGTATATCTCATATTAGTTGATGTTTAAAATTATTGGATATAGATGAAAAAATATTTCCTTTTTTCTTTTACTTAAAATAAAAAATATATTATAATCAATTTTAAGACAATATAATGAAGGGACAATTTTAAAAAATGTCATTGTTGAATTTTTTTTTTTCAGTCATGGTACTATCACATGCACATTTGCAAACGTGCCACCTTTTTTTATATAAACACGTGTTACAAGGTTTTTGTAAATGGGTTATAATGTTAAAAAAATTTATAACTTGTTAACCTTATAATTCCGTTTAAAAAATATTATAATATGTTTTAAAAAAAACTTGTTTTAAACAAGATGACTCCCCGCGTATTACGCGGATAAATTATTCTTTAATTTTTTAATTATCAAATTAATTAAAAAACATCATTTCATAGTTAAACATTGCTAATGGTGTTTGATTAGAATTTTGATTTGGTTTAAATCTTATTAGTTTTACGATTGTATTATATAAATGATAATCTCAAAGGTAAAACATAATTTAATATGGATGATTTTGTATGGTTTAGGTTTTGGATTGTATTCTTGTTTGAAACACATAAAATATTTTACAAAAATAAAAAGTTTAAATCATCTTTTTGTAATGCTCATTACCAAATGTGAATTTCTGGATAAATACAAATATATTTGTTCTCAACTAAATATAAATATTTTAACACTAAATACATTATACATGATTAGTTAGTCACTCCAAAATGAAGTTGTATTCATAAGGGTTTTAAAATATTATCTGAAAAAGAAATGGGACCATTGAAAGTTTTTTTATGGTATCAGACGACCTCCTCTTCATGTTTTATAAATTCATATTTTGTTCGGAATCATTGAAAATAACAACATTACTACTTATCATTTTACTCTAAAATTAGTTTTTCTATGTGAATTTTTATGCTTTTAATCGAAGAAAATCGTGTAAAACAACTAAAATATGAATAAATAAATAAACATGCTTAAATTATATGAAAAGAATATGAAGTTAACAATCAATTAACACACACATATAGTTTAGAAATTTTAATTTTAGATATTTTTAATTTAATAACTGAATTACAATTTTCATAGGTGTTGCCAAAATTTTAGTTCTTTTAGTCTTAGACCTTTATCTTTAATCCCTTAATTTACTAAGATTTTTCTTCACGTGTCATTTTTCTTACTCCTTATATCTTATTCTTCTGACAAAAACAAAACAAATTGGTGTATATTTAAAATTAGGATGAAGAAACTAATAAAACATGTATAATATTATTTCTAATGATTCACAACAATTAGAAGATGGTGTTTGCAGTTTTGAAATGAAAAATTAAGATCTATATGTAAAGGGAAGAAATGAAGGATATATAGGTTATAGGTAATTAAGTTTGTTTCACCAAAAAAAAAAAAAAAAAGGTAATTAGGTTTAAATATTTCCGAATCTTTTTTTATGAAAATATGTGATGACGATTATGTTTTTGTAATAACCAACAATGGTATTCTATTGTCGCTTGAGGTTGAATTTTTCGTGGCCAGATTTTTTTTAATATTCAAGGTAAATTGATCATATAATAAATATTTAATATACATGTTTTTCATATTTAAGTTAAATTGTTTGAGAAGATTCTATAATAAAATATTTGGAAATATGTTTTTTTCTGATAATCAAGTTAAAAGGAAAAAATAGTTATTATCTTGCCTTGTCATAATTATCGCCTTACCACGTCATAATTCGTTTGGTGAGAGTGATTATGGAGATAACATGTAAGATATTTTCACAAATCACCTCTCAAATAATATATAGGGGATCCTTATAACCCCTTTTTTTTTTAAGATCTAAAAAAGTTGAGTGAAGAAAAAAATGGGTTTGTAAACAATGGAACTGTTGCAGACTTTTTTAGATGATGGCATGATTGTAAAGTGGTATGCCAAGAGTGACATATCTTCAAAATTCTCTACAAGGAATATATAAGCAGTAAGTAGAATTTTAAAAAGTCAAAACAACAAAACCATTACTAATTTTGCATAAATACTTTGAAATATCATCTAAAATGAAACCAAAAACAATTTCTAAAACATCAAATACATTAAAACGGAGGAAGTATAAATATTTTTTAATTTTTGACAAATATACACATAAATGTAAACGTTATATGTGAAATATAATTTGTGAGTAGGAATCGCAAGAAAATATACACATAAATGTAACCGTTACAGTCTGAATACTCATAAGTCTGATAACATTGATGTCCAATAGCTTTGATAGTAATGGCTGGATATACTACTATATCGTCGTCCATTGAGTTTAAGAGAGCAAATGATGGTAGCAAAGATGTTTGCTCGTATGTTGTCGACAACTGTAAAAAACTTACAAAAGCTAGTGGTATAAATCAATATTATTGGAGATACAAATCCAAATGAGAGAAATACAACTTAAACAAGGGAACATAGATAAACAAAGATGAAATTGAAACTGGATAAACGCACTTAAAAAAGGGAAATTGCGTCATATATTACTTAATCGTCATCTGATTAATTATCTAACATACAATAAATTAAAATGTAACTAACAATATATCGTTTTAATTTTCCGTTATTTAACTATATTCGGAAAATTAATAAAGACTAATAACGATATATTTAACTATATTCGGAAATTATAATAAGCAACTATGTTTCAAATAATAGTCAACTATGTTCCTATAGGTAAATATAAACCACTATAATAGTTAACTGTGTTTCTTATAAAAGTTAATTATGTATATTATTTTTCCATTATGCAAACTAAAATAGGTAATTAAGTTCTTAACATAGTTAACTTGAAACAACCAAGTTTTTTTTTTAAGCCTAATACTTCTACTGCGGAAATCAATCAACTCATTTAAACCATTCAAACCAATATAATAAAAGTATAATTCAAAAACGGTCAAATCCAGAATACCAAAGAAATAACTAGCAATTCTAGCAACCTATCAGGTTCCACTAAAAATGCAACAACAAACATAACCACCTATCATCCTCTTCATACGTCATGATTCCGCGATCACACTTTTCCTTTACTTGCAACTCAAAAGGGAAAAACGGAGTTGCGTGAGTATTATCACAAATACTCAGTGAAGCGGTCATCCCGCCTACTGGTTACAAATAGGGAAATAGATTGCCAAAAACTACGCGAGCAATCAAAACAATTAAACAATTTTTCACCATTTAACAAGTGGTGTCGATCGACACTCCTCCTGGGTGTCGATCGACACTCCACTTCCAAAAATGAACCTCGCGAACATAAGAATGGGGTGTCGATCGACACTACCGCTAGGTTTCGACACTCCTCGCAGAAACCTAGACCGAGTCGAATCCTCTCGAGACTCGGTCCCGTTTCATCGTACGAGACTGATCACATCACAGTCACAACATGTCACACGAACAACACAGGAATATCAATCATAATCAACACAATTCATCCATTCAATATCAATCATAATCAACACAATTCAATCATTCAAAAACCTAACAATCTAATCTCGTAACCGGGATCACGCACTCACCTTAGCCTAAAACGGATTTAATTCGGTTCGTACGGATGAATAACACGGAGAACAGAAACACCCACAATCCTAAACGTTCTGATCCGAACAAAAACCACCAAGATCAAACGTTTTCACAAAAAACCAAATATACTTTCTTAGAACAAAACCGCCCGATTTACTAAAATCAACGCTGAGGGCGGAGTTTACCTCGGATTTTTGATCGAAAACCTGTTCCAAAAACTAGACACACAGAGCTTTCCAACGCTCTTTAGATCGTTGTCTAACTCTCTCCGAGTCTCCGGAAAAACACCCCGTAATCGGACTGATTCTTGAACCCAGTTCAGCAGAACCTCCCTCACGAAAACACGAATAACTCTTAGAGTACAAATCCAAATGACAAAAGGATTGGCCTCACGGCTAGCTAAGAGGGAGAAGAACTTACTCACAAAGTTTCACTCTGATCCAAACCGATCTCCTTATCCGTTTCTCTTCTATACAAGAACAAAACAAAACTGCCTTCTCTTTTCTCCTGATTTCGACTAGCAAAACCCTTTCAAGAATCCTCAAACTTCTTTCTCTCTTTCTTTTCTCTCAACCACGTTTTCTCTGATTAAAAACACGGCCACAAGCTGCTAATCCTTTCAATACTCGAGCCCTAGTGCTCTCCCTAAACCGCTGTCCCAAACCGGACAATTAATATAAACCGGTACTTAATCTGAAACATTGCTGTCGATCGATACCCACCAGTGGTGTCGATCGACACCCCACCCAAATTACAATAATTTGGTTCTGGGATGTTACAATTCTCTCCCACTAAACTGGATTCGTCTTAGAATCCTAACAGCAACGACCATCAAGGACCCAAACCTGATCCAAAACCGGTCAATACCACCGAGATCCTAACATCCGATCTCCGAGGTTCTCGTCTAATCTCATATTTATACGCCCATATTCAGACATTTATTACTCTTAACTCATTCCACACCCCTCCCACTCGCAGGACGCATCCCTTGAGCTATCAATGTCACACCACTCCCACTCGCAGGATGCATCCTTTGAGCTATCGGTGCCTCGTGTCCCTTCCACTCTCAGGACGCATCCTTTGAGCTCTGGGTACGCCATGCCCCTTCCACTCTCAGGACGCATCCTTTGAGCTCCGGGTATACAGGGAAGACTAATCATCCTCTCGAGAGAACGCATTCTCTCCAAAACAAAATGAATGAGTTATTCAGAGTCGCAGCCCCTAGAGTAATAAATTCTAAAACGTCTATAAACATCTATCGACTAGGACTACCTCTCGCGGTTAAGTCGATAGATGTTTATATCCCCTAGAGTAATAATTTTGGTCTCTTTTACGTATTGCTTCTTTAGTCTTTTTGGTTTTTTCTAGTTCCTTTTGTGTCTTTTCAGGTTCTAGGAGGCCTTCAAGCATGGATTGGAGTCAGTGGCGGTCATTGGAGCTAAATGGACGAATCTGGAGAAAAGATGGTGATTTTCATAATCGAGCACCTGCTCGGTTTGGATCGAGCACCTGCTCACCCGAAGAATCAAAGAAGCCGTAACTCTCTGGAAAGCGGACCGACCGGTCCACGTGAGGAGACCGACCGATCCACGCTCAAAGATCGTAACCACCTGAAGACAGACCGACCGGTCTGGATTCAGACCGACCGGTCCCATGCCTGATCCGATTTTAACCTATTTTTCTCTATAAATAAGAGGTAGCCACCTCTGAAAACAGGGGTCTGAAACATTTTTCTAGAACAGTTCTTTTTACGTTTTCTTGGAGATTTGCTGGGTTCTTCGACCCTTGAAACTATTCCTCATTGATTCCTTTTGGATTTGCTTGTAACAATTGGAGGATAAATTCACAACACCCATTGAGAAGAATTCTAATTCCTTATCTTTTCCATTTATCATTATGAATTCTATCTCGTTGATTGCTGCGATTTCATTCTCTATGTTCGAGTAGTCCTCTAGCTAGATTGAGGGATTTCAATGGTGATTTAGGATTGATTAGTGACTGAGCCAAATAGGATAGATTATCACTCATCTTCATCAATTGGGATTCATAACGCTTAGGTTAGCCTGTACACCTAATCTCTGATTTCAAGTTGAACTTATTCACGAAGGTGCTCTAGGTTGCTAGATAACCCATTGGTGAGCAATTGGGGTGTAACCAACGACAGTTGATTGTTACCATCAATTGTGAACAATTCGAACCAATTCATTATTGCTTGTCTTCATCACTGGATCCAAATGACAGTTTAGGCATTTAGGATGTTAGATAAAGATATTGATGCATCACGACAGTGAGGCAATATTACATTCTTGTTTGAGTTCTAGACCGCACTTAAATTGAATCCTGAATAGATGCTCAGTCCACAATTCGAAATCACCGGCGAATGACCTTGATCTAGTGCCTTTCTTTATTGAGTCTCATATCGTTTAATTTGCTGTTCCGTTTCTTGTTTCACTACAATTCACCAACTCATACTTTATCTTAGCTTTAAATTAAAATCTCGTAATTTCATAGTGTAACCTTGGTCCATGTGGATTCGATACCCCTTATACTACTGCAACTGTCTGTGCACTTGCGGATATTATTTTGGGTTAAAACTTTTACACACCAAGTTTTTGGCGCCGTTGCCGGGGACCAATTGCGTTGCCTTTGAGATTTGATTTTATTTATAGTCTAAGAATTTTGCTAATTTTATTTTTTGTTTTCTTTTGCGTGTGTTTCAGGTGTCTAACTCAGCCAATATGGGCGACGAAACAGACAACCGAGCTGCAAATGGTCATGTAGCCGCTGCTATTCGAAGGCTTGAGCAACAAGTGGCTCAAATGCAACAGCGTGCGCATGAGCAGCATCGCGCCATTGGGGATATGGACAATCCCCATGCTTTCTACCGGAACCGAGCTGCTATAGTTCCCCCTCTTGATAACCGGGATGATTACGAGATAAAACCGCGGATGATATCACTGGTTAAGCAGCGTATGTTCCACGGATTGCCTGCTGAAAATCCGATGGACCACATGGATAACTTTGAGGAGATTTGCTCCACGACGAGCTCTAATGGGATGGACGCGAACCTCTTAAAGTGCAAGCTTTTCCCGTTCTCACTCGCACACAAAGCTTCCCGTTGGCTCAAGTCGCTACCAGCCGGATCCATCACGACTTGGCTGCAATGTAGAGCAGCATTCTTGGACCACTTCTATACTAAAACCATGACCGCTAGTATAAGGAACAAGATCTCCACATTTCAGCAACATTCAGGAGAATCCTTTTGTGAGGCATGGGAACGTTTCAAGGAGTACAAGAGGGAATGTCCACACCATGGATTTACTGATGAGAGTATGCTTGGCGTCTTCTATAATGGTGTTGAGCGGGATTGTAGGAACACTATGAACGCTGCGAGTAATGGTGATTTTATGACCAAAACCAGGGAAGGAGCATATGAATTGATAGAGAACTTGGCTGCAAGTTCCAGGAATCGTTGCCACAATCATGACGACCTTACACCTGTAAGAAGAGTTGAGTCACTAAGGATAGACGAGCTTACAGAAAAGGTGAACATGCTCCTGAAGAGAAATCAGAAAAGTGTTGAGCTTTGTGAGGACAAAGGAGATGAACAGCATGCTGAGGTGAACTACGTAGGCGAAGACTATGTGCAGAATCAGAGCTCTCAATCCTATGCATCTAATTCTCAAGACGAGCTGAAATCTCTTATGCATTTGCTTTTACTCGGTCAGCAGAAATACGCTAGTGAGATCAATGTCAAGGTGGATAGCATGTACAATGATCTCAACAGTAAGTTTGAAGCTATATACGCTCATGCAAAGGAGCTTGATATTATAGTCGCTCACCCCGCCGATGCAGTCAAGAATATACAAGGAATCCTCCCAAGCAAACCGGTTGTAAACACTAGGGAGCCTGTGGATGCCATCACGCTTGGTAAGGAAAAGATATTCCCACCGAAAAAGGATGAAGAGGTTGCTGGACCTTCTTCTACGGTGCTTCAACCGAACAAACTTGTTAACAAGATTCAGTCGCGTATCTATGAACCCCCAATCCCCTACCCAGTTTCACCTAGAGATCAGAGAGATTCAATCAATTCGGAGAAACTAGATATTCCTGAGAAAATGGCGAGGAGTAATGCAGCACGACCACCATTGAAGAGATTGCCAAAGGTTGAAGATCCAGGAAAGTTTGTTGTCCCATGTCTCATCTTCGGAATCAACTTTGAAGATTCTCTGTGTGACTCCGGGTCTAGTGTTAACCTCATGTCAAGGGCTATTGCAAAATCGTTGGGCATTGTTGGTATAAAGCCTTCTCCAATGTCTATAAGGTTGGCGAATGCCTCGGTGACAACTTCACAAGGGTTCATTGAGGATTTGAATATCCAGATTGGGGATTGCTTGATCCCGACTGATTTCCAAGTTGTGGAGATGAACAATGGTTCACACGTGCCCTTGATCTTAGGAAGGCCTTTCCTTGCAACAGTAGGAGCGGTTGTGGACTTACCGAACAAAAAAATAGTCTTCGCTAACGTCGACAAGAAAGTCTCCTACAATGCCATATCGGACAGAGATAGCGGTAAGTATGGCTCTTGTGTTGCCATAGACAATGTAACATGGAAGCCCAAAAAGATTAACAAGCGGGACGTAGTAAATCAAGAGAAGAATGGTACAAGTTCGCCTGTAACCTTGACACCACAGAGATGTGTTGGGAACACGATCGAGTATAAAGTGCAGAGCAAGAGTATGTCTAAGCCTTTCTCTAAAGTTAAGGCCATCATCACTCCGGAGTTTAAAGAGAAAGGTCAAGCAGCTATGGCTAGTATGATGAGCAAGGTTATACAACTGAATGTGAGTGGTCAAGGAGCAAATGGACTATGCCTCAACCCACCTCAACCGAGCCCTGATCCGGACAAGAAGGTCTCTAATCCTCATATGGATTCGTCTCAAGCCTAAAACGGAAACACACGTCAAGCTAAACGACGTTAAACAAGCGCTTGGTGGGAGGCAACCCACCGGTAAGTGTACATACTTTCTTTCATTTTTGGTTTTTCAATTTTACCTTTTTGTTTTCTCTTTATTTTTCCTCAGAATTGTCGCCACAACTCGTTGGATTGGGACTCAGACGATCAGACCGGTCGGTCTATCTCAGGACCGGTCGATCCTGTTCGTCTCACAAGAATGGCCAGGTCTCTGGAAACAAGACCGGTCGGTCCAATATGCCGACCGGTCGATCCCGTCGTCTCACCCGAAGAGCCAAATGTCTCTGGAAATGGGACCGGTCAGTCCTATTTACCGATCGGTCGATCCGCATTGAACAAATCGATCCGTGTAGACAAGACCGACCGATCTAGTATCAGGACCGGTCGGTCCTGCACCCAGGTAAGTAAAAATTCTTTCGATTTTCGGTAAAAACCGGTTTGGTTCACTTGTTTTGAACCGGTTTTTAACCCTATAAACTGAAAAACCATGACCCCAACCCCTTTCACCGATCAAAACCGCCGAATTCTCCCCTTCTTCTTTGTGCTCTTGGAGATTTTCTTCACAACTTCTTCAAACCTTAAGTTTTTGATTTCTCATTCGTTTTTGACGATTTTTGGCTCTAATCCACTCGATTTTACACGCTTATTCTGATTATTGCACCAATTCGTTCGATTACCAAGGTATGAAGTTGTCATTTTGAGAAAATTCCGGGTTTGGGTTATGTTCTCTTTGGATTTTGAAGTTCAATTCGATTTGTTTTCACTCTAAAGTGGTTCGTTTTGCAGCCATGGTTCGCGTAATAGATCCGCGTGCTGCACCTCCACCACCCGAAATTGACCCGAATGAAGAAGACGAGCAACGAACGAAGCTCGTTCACGATAAACAAAGACGCTTGACGAGAGCGGAAAAAGCTAAAGAAAAAGCGACCTCTTCTCAACCGGACCCTCCGCGTCGATCGCACAGTTCGCGCAATTCAAATGCTCAATGGCCAAGAAGAAACGGTACTCCCTTCCCCGGAATAGATACACACCCTAGATTAGAACGGAAGGGTTTAGTTAAAGAACCATCGTATGTGAACAAGCAAGAAGAAGACGGTTGGGTTAAGTACAACAGCATCTGTTACAATGGTCTTCTCAATGTTGAGATATTGCCAACTAGAGTTATATGTCGTGAGATGCTGCAGAAATATGGTATGTTGGATGAAGTGATAGACTTTCTCAATCGTATGAGTTTTGGAACCATGGCTACACACCAATATCCTCTCTATCCTGAATTAGTACGACAGTTCCTTGCCTCCTGTGAGGTTTATTACCCATCGGATGATCACAGAAGAGCCGAGCATGGTCGCCTATGGTATAAGATCAATGGGACTTCATACAAGATTTCGCTCACAAGATTGTGTAGATTATATGGTTTTGATGAATATTCTCAACGTCTGGAATTCCCTGATCGTCATGGTTTCCGTGAGATCGATCGACTGTGGCACTTGATCGGTTCGGGTCCTGCAACATCGCGCAGCATGAAGCTCACTCTGATCAGGAACCCGATCATCCGTATCGTCGCCAAGGCTCTAAGCACTACTATGTTCTGCAAGGAGGAACCGGGAGCTCTGCGTCTTGATGAGTTAGTCTTACTGCATTTCGGGATGCCAGATTTAGTATCAGAGATTTACAACGAGTATCCTAGCGATCAGCGCACTAACTTTGGAGCGGTATTTGCACATTTCCTGACGGAGAGGAAATTTAGGGCTCTCGGAGGACCGGGAAAGAAGAAGCAAGAGGTTTGTGGAAGTCTTTTAACTCCAATTTTTATCCACCACGGGATTGATTTTGTAGGCACCGAGGTAATCCCAGCACCTGCACTCTTGGATGTGCAACACCTCATTCAGAGCCGATGGCTAGTTGCGGATAGATGGCAATACACTGACTTGGCTGGAAACCCGCAGTCCATTGCGCTACCTAGTTAGCATGTGCCTCTCACCACCATAGATAATGTGCGATTCTTGCCACCAATCGCACCTCAGGATACCGATCCAGTTGTTCCAATGCGGCACAGGAAGCGCCGCCACATCGGACGAGATTCAGACTATGCAGGTCGTAGTAGTATTCCCGCCAACCCAGAGACGAGGTTCCAGTTTCCACCGTACGTGAACCAGTTCGCCATCTCTCCGCCTCGAGAGACTTGGACCGCACTAGAGCGCACTGATTGGCAGTACAGGAGTTTTCAGAAACTCCATAACATGATGTCTAACATTTGGAGTGCCATTTCTTGTTCACGGAGCACAGATGCGGTCCGAGGATCAGACTTTGCTGGAAGTCACATGCCTCCGCCTGCTGGACCTTCCACTGAGCTGAGATCAGATGATGACGCAGCTGACTCTGAGGATACAATGGATTCTGAGGAGTCTCCAGAGTTCTGATGACGAACTTCTACTCGGTGATATTTTCTTTCACCCTTCTTTCATCATTGTATTATTCCATATTTGTTTCTGTTTTTATTGAGTCTCCAATCTCTTGAACTTTTTCACACCAGAGACGGTGTGATTTAAGTCCGGGGGAGCGGTCTTGCTTTTGAGTTTGTATTTTTATTTTTATGTCAAAACTTTGTAGGGAATTAGGACTTTATCTTATGGTGATATTTGAACTATCTATGATTAACCTCCTCTCTAGTGACCATTTTTACATAGCATGGGTACAAGGAATAGCTGGGACACTTCGACGCACTATCTTCCAGGTTTCAGATTGACCAAATTTCCTCTCGTTACTGGCACTAGATTAGGGAAACGAACCATATTCAGGACTCCTTATTCTTTTTACCGCTCTTGTTGTTCCTGAATAGCTAGCTCATTTTTAGCTAGTACCCTCCTTAACCATTACCTCTTTTCAAACTCCTTGCATTCTTGTTACTTCATTGTCACATGTGCAGCATATGCGCAAAAGGGCCGGAGAGAATCGAGTCGACACTGCATCTAAATCACTCTTTCAGAAGATTTCAGAAGAACGAGCACCTGCTCACTCATAATTGAGCACCTGCTCGGTTTTGAAAGATGATTTAATAACTAAGGAAGGGACAGCAATAATGAGCTCCACTTGGGTACGTACAACACTCCTATTTATATTCGTGTTTGAGAGACACACACTTGTAATGTATATCCCTCTTCATCATCATTATTAATTCAAAAAAAAAAAAAAAAAAAAAAAAAAAAAAACGATGATGAAGAAGTGGTTATTCTGTAAAATGGAAAAAGTGTCTCTCTACACAGCGAGTATACCCAAGGTGGATGATTAGCCGAATGAGACGACAGAGAGTTTTGGAGAAGAAAGAGTGGTTTAGAGAATGTGGATATCAACGTACTCATTCTCTCTTGCAATTTTGTGCGATATCCTGCATCCTCTACGAAACATCGGGTAATCCTCAAATACTCTAAACACCTTGAACTCCACCTCTAAATGGCCGTTAAACCCTTAGCGCCGTCTTCCCTAATAGTGTGCCTTTAGCGAGATCCTCACGCGTACTTTAAATGCGTTGAGTTTGTGTTTGGGAAATGGCTTGGAGGAGAAATGTGTTGAGGCTGTTCTGGTAAAGCTTTGCTATTCGTAATTTGGATTATGTGGTCTGCAGATTGAAAGGTTATTCGGTTCACTGAGGATAAAAGAGTTCTCGCGTTTTCAAATCTTTCTCCTTTACTTATTTCTGAATTTGTTTGAGGACAAACAAAGATCTAAGTCCGGGAGAATTGATATATTAGTATTTTGGTCTCTTTTACGTATTGCTTCTTTAGTCTTTTTGGTTCTTTCTAGTTCCTTTTGTGTCTTTTCAGGTTCTAGGAGGCCTTCAAGCATGGATTGGAGTCAGTGGCGGTCATTGGAGCTAAATGGACGAATCTGGAGAAAAGATGGTGATTTTCATAATCGAGCACCTGCTCGGTTTGGATCGAGCACCTGCTCACCCGAAGAATCAAAGAAGCCGTAACTCTCTGGAAAGCGGACCGACCGGTCCACGTGAGGAGACCGACCGATCCACGCTCAAAGATCGTAACCACCTGAAGACAGACCGACCGGTCTGGATTCAGACCGACCGGTCCCATGCCTGATCCGATTTTAACCTATTTTTCTCTATAAATAAGAGGTAGCCACCTCTGAAAACAGGGGTCTGAAACATTTTTCTAGAACAGTTCTTTTTACGTTTTCTTGGAGATTTGTTGGGTTCCTCGACCCTTGAAACTATTCCTCATTGATTCTTTTTGGATTTGCTTGTAACAATTGGAGGATAAATTCACAACACCCATTGAAAAGAATTCTAATTCCTTATCTTTTCCATTTATCATTATGAATTCTATCTCGTTGATTGCTGCGATTTCATTCTCTATGTTCGAGTAGTCCTCTAGCTAGATTGAGGGATTTCAATGGTGATTTAGGATTGATTAGTGACTGAGCCAAATAGGATAGATTATCATTCATCTTCATCAATTGGGATTCATAACGCTTAGGTTAGCCTGTACACCTAATCTCTGATTTCAAGTTGAACTTATTCACGAAAGTGCTCTAGGTTGCTAGATAACCCATTGGTGAGCAATTGGGGTGTAACCAACGACAGTTGATTGTTACCATCAATTGTGAACAATTCGAACCAATTCATTATTGCTTGTCTTCATCACTGGATCCAAACGACAGTTTAGGCATTTAGGATGTTAGATAAAGATATTGATGCATCACGACAGTGAGGCAATATTACATTCTTGTTTGAGTTCTAGACCGCACTTAAATTGAATCCTGAATAGATGCTCAGTCCACAATTCGAAATCACCGGCGAATGACCTTGATCTAGTGCCTTTCTTTATTGAGTCTCATATCGTTTAATTTGCTGTTCCGTTTCTTGTTTCACTACAATTCACCAACTCATACTTTATCTTAGCTTTAAATTAAAATCTCATAATTTCATAGTCTAACCTTGGTCCCTGTGGATTCGATACCCCTTATACTACTGCAACTGTCTGTGCACTTGCGGATATTATTTTGGGTTAAAACTTTTACACACCACTAAGATTACCTTTTGTGGCCTAAACATGATATTCCCAACCCGTAATATCATCACAAAGGACAAACCACTGGTCCGCACCAACCGATAATGAGAACACCCATCTCATCTCACAGAAATATAAGGAAGCCCATCTTATAATTCTGAAAAATGTATAGTCGTTACGACAAAACGAGGATACATGAAACCACAAAAACTCATAGCACCATGTTAACACAACCGAACTAGAACCACAAGAAGGTGAAGCTCGATTTGTGGCCTCCTTGCCAAAATACTACTCGAACTTCAACCCCATCCTTGCTTCAGGTTTCTCAAACCTCCACCTCTAACTCTGAACTCCTCTTAACAGCATAACTCCACTGCTGATCTTTAAAACACTGATCCTTCCGGACGTTCTTGACAACCCTACGCCCAATATGTTCCTCTCCCCCACTTAGGTTCAACATAAAGGTGACTCACACTGTCTCCCATACAAACCTTGTATGAATCCATCTCGGTATTCACTGGAATAACTGATATCCAAGACAACTCGGCCAAACACCAATGATCCAACCGATGATCACCTCCTTCTTAACATACTTCCTAGCCAGAGTCGATGTTCTATCGGTCTCCGTAATGGCCAGGGAACGTGCCGACTTAATCGGACGACCCGCCATAACCCGGATAACATCCACCTATGCGAGTTAGGCAATCAGACATCGAAAATCATAATCTGCTTCCACTAGCTGTCACTTATCGCATACTGCAGTCCACTGACCGGTATTACCAAGTTTACACGCCCGAACCCTAAGATTCATATTCCGTCTCATACTTATACCATGCACGGACTTTGATTACTCACACTTTTACCGACATCATCACACTCTCAAGACGTCTCCTTCGAGGTAACGATACCGATGCAACTCCACTCTTAGGACGTCTCCCTTAAGCTTTGGCTATAATTAGGAAAAACACTTCCTATAGAGTAATCATCTCTTGCGTGCACAAGCATTTGAAGACTAGAACGGTCCATTGGTAAAACCTGCTACCCAGACCCTAACATATCATCGCTGCTCCAACTGAGCATTTGGCAATACAACGATCTTCCTCAAGATCCTTTCATGACCTTCAAAGCACCTTATTAATCCTAGGTTCATTCGGCCGTAGCAGACATCTAATGCTCTTAACTCAAACAATACTCTGACACTCGCAGGACGCATCCTGGAGCTGTTAGATCCAGACCCTGACACTAACCGGACGCATCCTGGAGCTGTCAAGTAACAAACCGCTCGCACTCTCGGGACGCATCCCTTGAGCCAGCAACACCGTGACACTCGCAGGACGCATCCTGGAGCTGTCAGGTAACATACTGTTCGCACTCTCGGGATGCATCCCTCAAGCCAACGATATTTGGGGAACGCATCCCCTCGAGAGAATACTATCTCTCAAAATATATCGTTCGCACTCTCGGGACGCATCTCTCGAGCCAACAATATCTAGGGAACGCATCCCCATACGAGAGAACACATCTCCCCCTACTTATACTAGGAAACGCAATCCCAAATAAGTAAGTCTGGGACCACTGTCCCCACACGAGAAAATACATCTCTCCCTCGAGCAATAGTTTTTACACGCCTATAGACCTCAAGATTAAAAACAACCTCAAGTAGTCCGAAACAAAACTTGAATCCACAGTGCACACTGTATAAAGCTTACCCCGCCCAGATTCGCCAGGACAATTTTAATGCAACGTTTCTTAGTCCGAACTAGGCCTACCAGTTTGATAGCGCAACAATCAAACAAGAACAAACACAATCAACCGTAGACCCAGAATTAGACCCGTCAATCATGCAATAACCAAACAGGAAAATACATAACCATAAGACGCTACATTCGTTACCAGGGTCGTCTGAACCAAGTTTTTTTTTAATTCATAATCAACTCTAGGCTTGACGCCCACCACATCGTCTAACGAAGACCAACACCTGACCATAACCTGGCCAGTACCACAAGAGATCCTCGCTTGATCCCAGAGGTTCTAATCTAATCTTATGTTTATACGCATATTTTTAGACACATATTACGTTTAACTCACCCTTATGCCACATGCTCTCACAGGAACAAATCCAATGAGCTGGCAATACCTCATACCATTTGTCTTTCCGGAACAAATCCGACAAGTACCTGGTATCTAGGGAACCCACCGTCCCCAATACATACTCTGGAAACACCACCATTTCCAGATAACGAGTTATTTGTAATAAATTCTAAAATACCTATAAACATCAGCGACTAGATAACCTCAAATGGCTAACTCAACAACCCCAACACCACTGCCCACTAAGCCCGATCACTAATCTGAGATCAACTCCCGATCTCTGAGGCCCCCATCCAGTCTCAAGCTTACTTACGTTTTCAGACATCAACTACTCTTACTCATTCACACCCTGACCTACACAGGTAACATCCTATGACTTATCAAAAAAACATACCGATCACATTCTCAGGACGCATCCTTCGAGCCAACAGTATCCGGGAAACTCACATCCCCTCCGGAGAACTCACATCTCCGACCATGAATGATTTATTCGGGACCACCGCCCTTAGAGTAATTAATTCTTAAATGTCTCTAAGCACCTATTGACCAGATCTACCTCATATAGCCAAGGCATGATAATTCTTATTCTAAAATATCAGCAATAGAAAGAACTACATATCTTATAAAACACAGGAAATAAATAAGGAAACTCCATCTTATTAATTTCCAAAACGTAGAATCGTTACAACACCGAACAAGACTACTATAACCAAAACCACATAGCTGAAACCAAAATCCAAAACTAAAATAAAATGGAAAGAAACCACTCCCTCAGATCCTACTCGACCACTGCCTCGGCCTACCGCGGCAACTCGGGATACTCGGCCTTAAAATGACCTAGTTCCCTGCAGTAATAGCAAACTCGAGCTCCCCAAAACTCCGCTCTCACAGGACAGCTCGTAACACGGTGCTCTCTGCTCCCGCACCCATATCAACTACGACCTTTTGATTTCAGCTTGAAAGTGTCTTCCCTCTTCTTCTTCTGCCCTTGCGCAAACTTGGTGGCCTGGCTAGGAACCTCATGACACTGCTGCCTCCTCGGCGAAGCAGCTGGAACAAACTCTGGCTGGACAACCACAGTTGCCACTGGATACTCCACAGAAACTCTCCTCGAACGAGAGACATGCTCTCCCCTTCTCATCCACTCCTCGGTTCCCTCAGGTCTCACACTACCTGAGAAATTCCCCGAACTCGGAACTTGCATCCGTCTCATCCTCACCTGATAAGTCGAATGCTCCTCAGACACTACAGCCCTTTGCTGCACTGACGCCTGCACCGGAGCTACTGCCGGTAACCTCTCTAGAATCTACGTCAGCAAGCCTTCCAGATGATCCCAACAATCCTGAGTTGGAGCGACACCCACACCTGGGCCCACTCCACCACCAGGTAGCCCTGTACCCCTCCTGGCACTTACCGCACCTATACTGGCATTCACACTAGTCCCACTCACTGATACTGCCTGATACGCCTGAGACTCTGACGCCTGCGAAGCACTCGCAGCTCCGCCACTGGACAACTCAAACACACGCCCCTGACCACGACCTCTACCTCTACCAAGACCTCTACCTCCAGTATCCATTGCTCTGCATTTCCCAAAAAAACACAGCCAAAGGTACTATAACCACAGAGGATAGGAGTCACAAACAAACATAGATACTTACCGCAGAATCTCTTTAAAGGCCGAAGAGGATGATTCTAAGGCTAGTAATTGATTACTAACACACAATCAATTAAGTACATAGTCTCAAACATCCAATTTCACGAGTCCTAAAACAGTCTAGGCTCTGATACCAAAATGAAACAACCAAGCTTTTTTTTTTCTAAGCCTAATACTTCTACTGCGGAAATCAATCAACTCATTTAAACCATTCAAACCAATATAATAAAAATATAATTCAAGAACGGTCAAATCCAGAATACCAAAGAAATAACTAGCAATTCTAGCAACCTATTAGGTTCCACTAAAAATGCAACAACAAACATAACCACCTATCATCCTCTTCATAGGCCATGATTCCGCGATCACACTTTTCCTTTACCTGCAACTCAAAAGGGAAAAACAGAGTTGCATGAGTATTATCACATCATCCCGCCTACTGGTTACAAATAGGGAAACAGATTGCCAAAAACTACACGAGCAATCAACATTCAACAATTAAACAATTTTTCACCATTTAACAAGTAATGTCGATCGACACTCCTCCTGGGTGTCGATCGACACTCCACTTCCAAAAATGAACCTCGCGAACATAAGAATGGGGTGTCGATCGACACTACAACTAGGGGTCGATCGACACTCCTCGCAGAAACCTAGACCGAGTCGAATCCTCTCGAGACTCGGTCCCGTTTCATCGTATGAGACTGATCATAGCACAGTCACAACCTGTCACACGAAAAACACAGGAATATCAATCATAATCAACACAATTCATCCATTCAATATCAATCATAATCATCACAATTCAATCATTCAAAAACCTAACAATCTAATCTCGTAACCGTGATCACGCACTCACCTTAGCCTAAAACGGATTTAATTCGGTTCGTACGGATGAATAACACGGCGAACAAAAACACCCGCAATCCTAAACGTTCTAATCCGAACAAAAACCACCAAGATCAAACGTTTTCACTAAAAACCAAAATATACTTTCTTAGAACATAACCGACGCGATTTACTAAAATCAACGCTGAAGGCGGATTTTACCTCGGATTTTTGATCGGAAACCTGTTCCAAAAACTAGACACACAGAGATTTCCAACGCCTTCTAGATCGTTGTCTAACTTTCTCCGAGTCTCCGGAAAAACTCCCCGCAATCTGACTGATTCTTGAACCCGGTTCAGCAGAACCTCCCTCACGAAAATACGAATCACTCTTATAGTACAAATCCAAATGACAAACGGATTGGCCTCACTGCTAGCTAAGAGGGAGAAGAACTTACTCACAAAGTTTCACTCTGATCCAAACCGATCTCCTTATCCGTTTCTCTTCTCTACCAGAACAAAACAGAACTGCCTTCTCTTTTCTCCTGGTTTCGACTAGCAAAACCCTTTCAAGAATCCTGAAACTTCTTTCTCTCTTTCTTTCCTCTCAACCACGTTTTCTCTGATCAAAAACACGGCCACAAGCTGCTAATCCTTTAAATACCCGAGCCCTAGGGCTCTCCCTAAACCGCCGTCCCAAACCGGACAATTAATATAAACCGGCACTTAATCTAAAACATTGCTGTCGATCGATACCCACCACTGGTGTCGATCGATACCCACCACTGGTGTCGATCGACACCCCACCCAAATTACAATAATTTGGTTCTGGGATGTTACATAACTATTTTTGTTTAAATAGGTAACTGTTACAACAACATTTTCATGCAGTCATTTATGTTATGATAGACTAAACAACTATGCTTTAAAATTGATAACTATTTTTTGAAAAATAGTTAACTATGTTATAGATAGTTAAAAAATAGTGTGAGATTGTAAACTATTTTGTGAGATGTTAATTAACTAAATAGTTAACTATGTAGATTCAAAAATAGTAAAATATTTCTTTTTGTTGAATTCATGTAGGGGTAGTTTTGTCTGATATTTAATTCTCTGTACTACTTATCTAATTCTATTTTTTGACATATTACTTACCTAATTACATTTCCAAAAGTGTTATTCTACTAATTAACCCCAAAAAAATTAGATATGTTTTGAAATCAAAAGTATATATAAAGTGTTACCCATTTATATTATATATATAATTAAATATTATACTATACTAAAAGAACTTTTTTAAAAAAACACAAATTTAATACATTTTAATTATAACTTAACTTAGAATAATTCAAAATAATATCATTCAACATCAAAACGCTAAATCACCATAGTTATTCTCAATTTTCCTAACTCCATCGAATTATTTGCTTCAAATTTTTTGCTATAATAATCAAACTAAAATATTTCAAAATAAATTCATTCTAATCAAATTAATCACTTCTAACATCTCACATATGATTAAAACACTTTTTCCAAGAAAGATAATTCGTTAATAAAAGACGAAAATTAATGTGTGCTAAAGTACTATATCAGTTTTTTATTTTCTTTTGTTTTATAAAATGAAAGACATATCAAAAGTAATTTTATCCGTTAAATATATTTATGGCACAACATTTTATAACGGAAGCATTTGCTTTTTCTAGCGTGCTTTGAAAAGGATTTATTGGTTTTTTTGCAAATAAACTCTTCATATGGTTGAGGGGTTATGAGTTTACCCTCCATATTATAACCCACATATCAATTCTCTAATTGACAGTCAAACCGCTATATAACCCCATCGTTAACAGATGTTATATCTGACACAGAATTCAAAACACACCATCAATCCCGGTGAAACGCCCTAGTCCTGGGCATACGGGTATTCGGTTCGGGTCCAGGTTCGGGTCCTAACGGGTACAGGTTCCAACGGGTATAGACATTTTGGACTAGGGCGTTTCACCGGGATTGATGGTGTGTTTTGAATTCCGTGTCAGATATAACATCTGTTAACGATGGGGTTATATAGCGGTTTGACTGTCAATTAGAGAATTGATATGTGTTATGAAATATAAGTTATGAAATACAGAAGATGAAATAGCAAGACTCGAATCAAACAAGATTATGAATCAGCAAGATTATGAATCAACAATTACACAATCAAACATAGCAAGACTCGAATCAACAATTACACAATCAAATCGAATCAAACAAGATTATGAAACAGAGAATATGAAACAATTACACACTATGAAATTGTAACGAATCGAATATGAAACAGACAAGACAATTATGAAACAGACAAGACAATTGCAATTGATTATGAAACAGACAAGACAATTAAACATAGATTATGAAATAGAGAAGAGGATTGTGAATCGAATTGAATCAATTATGAAATTGTAACGAATCGAATCAAGGTTAGAACTTAGAAGGAGATTGATGATTTACTTACCGTAGATCTGAATCGAGACGTCTCTGATGGAGGAGACGATGGTGGTCGAGATCGGAGATTATTTGGTGATTCCAGTTTGAATTTTTAGGTTTTGTAGAAGAGTGAAGAGTTTTGTCGAAGATCTGGGAAGAGGAACCGGCGACAACAAGTGAAAACAACTTATGTGCCTTACTGTTCGGGTTAACTTCGGGTCCTCCTTCGGGTACAGGTTCTTACCCGGACCCGAACCTGTACCCACGGGTATGACAAAAACATACCCAACAGGTTACACCTCTAACTTCGGTACGGGTTCAGGTTCGGGTCTTACAGGTTCGGGTCCAGGTTCGGGTCCACAGGTTCAGGTTAATATGCCCAGGACTAAAACGCCCCAACCCAAATTTCATTTCCGCGTGAAATTTTCGGATCAAGCACCTCGGCCAGACTTGGCCTCACAAAATTAACCTCGTGGATTTTTTTTACTCACTCCCTTTGGCCTAACAATTTTCAGCTTTTTACTCAATATTTTGACAAGACTTTCATCAAGCTTAAACATTTTAGTTAGATTAAATTGTGAGGTTTAATTGCATTGAGAGTTTGCTAACAAGCTATTACATTGTAAAATACATATATATCCAATATAATCTACCATTCTTCCCTTTTCAGCCTTAGTTTCCGCGGATCAAGCACTATTACTACCTTCGCAGTAGTTTCTTTCCCTGTCTCACTTAGTAACAAAATAGAAATTGCAATCAAACAACTAACTTAAGCAGTCAATCATGCTTATCAAGACAGTAGCCTGTCAACTTGATCATCCCAAGTTGTAGAGCATTCTTCCCGCAACCAGGCAAGCATCGCTCTCCCTAAGCATGTGGCAAATGTTGGAACTCGTTTTTTGAGGAAATGGTTTTAGACCATTTTCGCTTAGTTTTCTGATGGAGACTTTCATTAGAATGGCCGGTTTTATGGCACGATGTAATCGTCGCTGTAAGCACTATGATATAGTGTATTTACTTATCAAAATCGGAGTTAATTTGAATGAAAAATGGAGGTCTAAAGTGGTGACATGAAAAGCTTGTAATGCTTTAAAATTTTAGCAATGTTTAAATACTAGCAAATGTCTCACATTGGAAGTTAGGATTAAATTCCTTAAGTACATAAAGTAGAGAACTCATTAAAAAAACGTTTAAAAACCTTGTGTACACTTTAGTGTATTGAAGAGAAAATATATTCGGACTGGACTTTGGTTTTGGGTTTCGAGATTATGCAAATGGGATTTACTAGAAAAAAAGATCATTTTTTTGGCCCATAATTCTTTTGAATTAGATGTTGAAAAAGTCAACATATATCTCTTCTAATTAATAGGTTTAATGTGAATTGAATTTGCTCATTGAACTAAAATGAATTATGTTGTGTAACATATGAAATAACTATTCACATTAAAAGAGTTGTAACGGGGTTGAATACTCCATCTCCCTTTATTGCCTTACGTTAATAGACGTTGTAATATTGGCTTATATAAGATAAGTTTTCCTCCTCCTTCTTGGTCGATCGAATCATAATAATGATCATCATTATAAACAACATCTCTCACAAATTTTTATTTTATTTTATTTTATTTATTATGAGTCTGAGAGTATAACACAAAATCTAGCGTTTGTGTGATTCTATTGTTGGGTGGTGCAAAATAGAATCGATTGTAGTTGTATCTTGGGATTCGGAACGTCATGCAACAGTCACACTACGGGGCGTTTTCAGAATTAAGAATAGAGATCGTATCTCGCCTCTACAAATTCGTTCTTATCATAAATCATGTATCGGTATTCTTGTTATTGTAATATCGTATTTATGTATTTCATTTCACAAATATCAGTTTGCGCATATGTAGTAAATTAAGTTTCTACAGCAAAGTCTAGACAATCCGTGAAAGAGATCGATCATCAAGACCAAGCTAGCAGTAACCAATATAGATAAACAAACAGTCGGAATAACCCAAACAATCAAGATTTAATAAACCTACGCAATAAAACGACCCTAGACTTAGGGCCATCAGGGCCGGTCCTAGAGCAACGGAGGCCCCAAGCAAAACCGGAAATGGAGGCCAAGTTACTACCCACAAAAAAAAAAAAAAAAAAAAAATTTCAAGCCAAAAATTAAACGGAGGCCCAAAGTCACCGCTTCTCCCGCCTTTGCTCAAGCCGGCCCTGAGGGCCATGGTCTAGCACTCAACAACTTAGTCACTCATATTCGATTAACAACTATATTAATTTTACTTAATTATTATTTTATTTCGTGTCTAACGCGAATAATTATCCAGTAAAATATATGTTATAGCATTCTAGACTATTCGTATTTAAGAGAAAAAGTATTCAAAATTAAAATTATACTAATATACATAATTAGTAAGTCGTGGTTCGGAGGCATATAAATTCTCTAATATCTATACAAATGCACACCTAACTTTGTTGGAGTGAGAGACAGTCATTAAATTAAAATTAAAATTTAATTAAGAGAAAGAGATGGAAGCAGCATTAAAGAGTTGAAGGCAATGGACAGAAGAGAAGATGGGGAAGTATGAAGAAACGCACGCAGAAGGTGTGAGCCAAAGCGTTAAGTGGGTTTTGTAATAATAAGAGATTAATACGTAATCTCTTCCTTAAACCATATTCGGTTGGTGGAAGTTGAGATGACTTAAAGACAACTTCACATTCTCGCTTTTGCGTGTCTTTGCTTTTTTTTTTTACTAAATTGTCTGATCTTCTTCACTTCACTTCACTTCCTAAGCTCACATTTCAACAATTTCTTTAAGTTAACTCGTCCAACCACAAAACTATGGAATCAAAATTAACTATTAGAGTAAACATCAAAAGAACTGTGGTCTAGACTTTAGAGTATATCTTTTAGCACCTATCCGTTATTTATGTGGTTTAGACTTTAGAGAATGGAACAGATCTACATATCATGTGTAATGCTACATAGCATGTGACAATGTGTAACACTAGATAAATTACACCCAAAGAAAATTAGCTGAACTGACTGTGTACTATTGCAGTCCTTTTTTCTTTTATAAGAAACTATAAAAAAATTCATCACGAATCAACGACTTTTGATCCTATTCGGACATTAAAAAAAAATATATATCGAAAGCAAAGAATGTGAACACTAAGAACACACAAGATATATAATGTGATAGTTCTACAACTTTTCTATTTTCCTTACCTTTACAACATACACAAAACAAAGGAACTAACATAAATGCGAATAAATAATATTAGAGCAAATGAGTACTATCAATCAACGTTATATTCGGTAGCGTGCCCGAGTAAGAATTAAATCCCACAACTCAACACAATATACCAAGAATGCTATTAATATATAAGAAATACATAATTGTAAATGGTATAGAGTTGTTGTAAGAAAGTTTCTCTTGTTGTCATAAAGGAACAAGTGAAGTCTTCTTCCACATTGCATCAACGTCAAGGTGTCCCCACTTATTTTCTAAGTCAAAAAAAATTCACTGTAAACTTGTTATAACTTTCCAATACCCTAAACGAAAATCTATTAAATTCTCTTTTTTCTAATATAAAATTCTCTAATTATTTCAACGGTGATGTAGAACCCACTGGAAAATTCAGAGCTGTCGTTTCCTCATCCATTATTCTTCTCTTATATAATCCCCTTTACAGTCTCCACTTCATTTCCATGCATCTTGCTCACTTCATCATCTCTTCTTAACCCCCAAAAAAATATAGATAACAAAAAGAAAAGAAAATAGAGAGTATTATGGATCTTCTCTTTCTCTTGTTATCTCTTCTCTTCTCTTACCTCTTCTTCAAGATCTGGAAACTTGTAGACTCAAAGAAAGACAAAGATTGCTACATCGTAGACTATCAATGTCACAAACCATCCGATGATCGAATGGTGAGCACTCAATTCAGTGGAGAAATCATTTATCGAAACCAAAACCTCGGACTAACCGAATACAAGTTTCTTCTCAAAGCCATCGTAAGCTCAGGGATCGGAGAACAAACCTACGCTCCAAGACTCGTCTTTGAAGGCCGAGAAGAGCGTCCTTTGTTACAGGATGGGATCTCGGAAATGGAAGAGTTCTACGTAGATAGCATCGGAAAACTCCTGGATAGACAACAAATCTCAGCTAAAGAAATCGACATCCTCGTAGTCAACGTATCCATGCTCTCCTCCGTGCCATCTTTAGCTTCAAGAATCATAAACCATTACAAGATGAGAGAAGACGTCAAAGTCTTCAACTTGACCGGGATGGGATGCAGCGCGAGTCTAATCTCGGTAGATATTGTCAAGAACATTTTCAAGAGCTACACAAACAAGTTAGCTCTTATTGCCACCTCCGAGTCTTTAAGCCCTAACTGGTATAGTGGAAACAACCGGTCGATGATTTTAGCTAATTGCTTGTTCCGATCTGGTGGATGTGCTATTCTTTTGACTAACAAACGTAGCTTGAGAAAGAAGGCAATGTTTAAGCTCAAGTGTATGGTGCGGACTCACCATGGAGCTAGAGAGGAGTCTTACAATTGTTGTATCCAAAACGAGGACGAACAAGGCCGTGTTGGGTTTTACTTGGGTAAGAATCTACCTAGAGCCGCGACCCGCGCTTTTGTAGACAACCTGAAGGTTATAACACCCAAGATTCTTCCCGTAACCGAGCTCGTGAGGTTCATGTCAAAGCTTCTCATCAAGAAAATCAAGATTCGTCAAAATCCTAGCAAGGGCTCCACCAATCTCCCACCGGGGACTCCTTTAAAGGCCGGGATCAACTTCAAGACTGGGATCGAACATTTTTGCATTCATACCGGTGGAAAAGCGGTTATTGATGGAATTGGTCATAGCTTGGATTTAACAGAGTATGATATCGAACCGGCAAGAATGACTCTTCACCGATTTGGGAATACTTCGGCGAGTAGCTTGTGGTATGTATTGGCTTACATGGAGGCAAAGAAGAGATTGAAGAAAGGAGATAGAGTGTTTATGATAAGCTTTGGAGCTGGTTTTAAGTGTAATAGCTGCGTTTGGGAAGTTGTGAGAGATCTTACCGTCGGGGAAGCAAAAGGGAATGTATGGAATCATTGCATTGATAATTATCCACCAAAATCGATTTCAAATCCTTATCTAGAGAAGTTTGGTTGGATTCAAGATGAAGAGCTTGAGACTTTCAAGGTCCCTGACGCGTTCATGTAAAACGTTTTGGCACAAAAAGATAAAACGCAAACGCTAAAACAACCACAAGGTGACAATATTCTCTCTTTCTTATATTTTCTTTTTTGCTTTTTTCCCTTGATTAAATTTACGTTTTCTTTAATTAAACCAGATTGAAAAGGATAAATGAATGTAAAAGAAACTTCGATTTAGTTTTTTGTTTTACTATAATTTTTTTGGTGTTATAATTTGTTAATTCTATACAGTTCAATAAGTAAGGGGCATGCACTTCCAATACGATGAGAATTTGCGAATTAATTTGCCATCCTATTGGAATGCTGCCCTCGTTTTTTTTCTTATGTTTAAATGTTGTATCATTTTCAATTTTTGTTTTTGTATTATATTTGATTTTTGTACGATCGTCATGCATTTACTCAAGCTTGTCACGGTACATATTATTCTACTCCTCTTTTTGCGTGATTATAATTTTCAAATGTTTGGTTGAAAACTATATAATTTTTCAATTCTATACTTATACTACATAAATTCGATCGAGGACTATAAATTTTATTGAAGTATTAAAAGTTGGTAAATAAAGAGTCTGCTGTGGACTGCTGAACTTTTGTGTTCAGATTCTGAATATATCTTAATCTGTGTTTCGTTTTAATTGAAATTACATTTACATTTTACATGCGACATTAAATTATATGCATTGCTATTTCTATCCTTAGAACAATTTTCCGTGTCAACTTTTTTTTGTTGTCAAGAAATAATTAAAATGCAGGAAAATAAAAGGGAAAAGAGTTTGTTTGGTAGGCAAACATTCAATGAGCATTTCATTTCACCACCCGATCCCGGGCCCCATTTTCCTCGATGGAAAATGACAAAAAAAATCGTAGTTATTAATATTAGTATTTGATAAGGTACGCATAATAAAGTAAATGCCACAATATTTTGCAGGATTGATTTACTTACGACGTACTATTTACTAAACATCATTACCTCGTACGCTCCATTGATTTTTTTGCCATCAAGTTTTCATACGGAGATAACCTAATTTAAACAAAAATTATTATCGTTATAGTGACTTCTTGCAGCGATGTGTTATTACTGATGTACTATGGATGTATCAACTTTTGTGTATTGTTTAGGATCTATGAATAAATCATATGTTAGAATTTTTTATTATTATTTATACATAATTTAATAGCATAATTATTGGGAGGTTCTTAGTGAAATTCTTACACTAAAAAATTAATGAAAATTAAGAAATTTAGGAGAGAGAAAAGAAAAAGTTGCTAAAATTAGAATTTAAGAAACAAGTTTAAGAAACTCAATTTACAAATGTCAAATTATCGTTGGTTGTGTAATGTTTTTTATTTGAAATTATTTAATTAAACTATATTAAAAAGTAAATTTTAATAGTAAAACATTTAAAGTTAATTTTGAATAATTTCATTAATAGTAAAAACTTATGAACTAACTAAGACCATCCTCATTGTAAACATTTAAATGTCTCATTTTTCAAGATTCTATGAATAAAATTTAATATAATTAAACAAATTAGAGTCTTAAGTTTAGGATTAGTGTCTAATGTAGGATTTTTTTTTTAGAAATTGGACACATGAAGTGTCTAAAAATTAATAAATTTAATTAAAAAATACTTAGACACTACTAAAGTGTCTACAAATGAGGATGGCCTAAGAACGTGTGGAACAGGTAAAAGATTCGCCAAGTGGTTAAGTCATGGTTTTCTTTTGATCCGTATAAACATATTGAATGGCAACAATATATTTTGTTATGTAATTTTACTATTTCGCTAATATGTTTCAGAGATTCGTTTAGTTTTGACTTTTGAATAATCTCATCCAATAGAGAAAATCAATTAAAATTGGGAAAACTAAAATGGTAATAAATAGGGACAGGTAAGGGACAGTAGAAGGGAGCGGTCCAAAATCAAAATGAAACTACTTTTTGCTACTCTGTCTTTTTTTAATTTGCCACTCAAAGACAGATAGGACATTTATTTCTCACTCTCATTTCAATTTTACACGTGGCACTGTTAGGTTCCGCTGATACTCTTCAAGTCTATTGTCAATAAATTGGGATCATTACGACCAAAAAAAAAAAAATGGGATCATTTTTAAAACTCAACATGATTTTATTTGAATAACTCCAACAAAAGACGATCGTTGTAAAGCTCAAATTTACTGCCTGATTTCGTAAATATCCAGATCCATTTTGACACTGATTATTCCACTTTCCTTTTTCTGGATACGTACATTTTTCAAATAAGATCATAGTTATTTGGATATTTTATTTGAATAATTTGAAGTTTCCATACAACCTAGATTATTATTATAATATATTTTAAAAACTCCTTTAATATCTTAGAAATGAGTGGCAGTGCAACGTTTCTCTAAATCTTAAGAGAGATTGTTACCGTGATAATAATAAGTAGGATAATATAGATATCCCTCCATTTAATTGTACACGGGTTTAATTATAACTATTAATATAATTTTAAAATTGTTTGATTATATGAAAATGAATGTAGATATCCCTCCGTTTTTTTTAATTAATGTTTTAGATTTTTTTTTTTTGTAAAAAATTGATTTTTTACATTCTCAATGTATTTTCTAATGAAAAATAAGGATGCATTATAAATTTCAAGACACATTAATTAGTTTTATTGAATTACTATTGGGCTAGAGTTGTTTATTGCAAAAAACAAGATATTCATAACTAAAAATTAATGTGTTTTTTTAATTGGTGTGAAAATTTTAAAACATCAAACAAACAAAAACGGAAGGAGTATATTCCTATAAGATTGTTGATATTATTAGGCAACAAAATTATCGGATATAAAAAATTGCGGGTATGTACTTTTGATTAGTTTTAGAATTGTCTAATATTGTTTTTTTTTTGTTAAAGAGAATTGTCTAATATTGTGTTTGCTATACAATACGTACTATTCAAATATGCATAAACGAAATTTAAAATCTTATTGTGTATATTCGAATTTGCAATTATTTTGTGTAGGGAATGTATAAATCGAACCAAATCATAATTCATCCATTCGAACCCGAACCAAAATATATAGTAATCCAAATGGATAAAAAATTTATATCCTAAATTACCTAAACGAACTCTAATTATAAAAATCCGAACCTATGTAACCAAAAATTCTAAAACTTATTACTTTGTGTTCTATATCTATCTTTTTGAATTAATTAGCTAATTTTTAGGGGGGAATTACAAATATGCCACATTTGAATTTTTTTTTTTCAAATGTCTTCCTTTAAAATTTATTGCAAACATGTCACCTTTTATATATATAATCATTATTTTTTTCACTCTTTCTTTCGCAAAAGAATCAAAACCCAAACCATAAACCCTACCCCCAAAAATTATATCCTAAATATAAAATAGTTAATCCAAACCCAACAAATTAAAAAAATGGCATTCTTGTAAATATTTTTAAACGAAGGCATACGTGTAAAGTGGCATGTCAAGAGTGACATATCATAAAAATTCTCTAATTTGTATCTCATAGTATTTAGTCTACTATTGCTCACATAGTTTTAAATTTAGTATCTTTTATGTATGTTACCAAATATTTTAATTGTTAACCCATATGTTCACAAACAAAATCGAATGATCTTTTTAAAAATATCTTAAATTTGTCTAGTTATAAATAAATTATCGTATATATATCTCGAAAAATTCTCTTACATGTTCAAAGATTTAAAAAAAAAAATTGAAAATTTATTTATTTTACTTTTGTTGGATTATATATTCATTAATGGCAAGTTTCTAAATTTATTATTTAATGTATTAATTTTGAATTGATAATTTTGACAAGTATAGAAATATTCAAATGTGTTTTGACAATTAAATTTAGAGTATATTTAGAAATGATTGTGTTTGATAGTGAATATTGTAGAAATAAATAAATAAAAATGTTAAGAAAATTTGTGGTGGTGACACCCTAAACAAAATTAGCCTTTAATGTTTCTCCTTCAGTATATAGAGGATAATAATAATAATGCATATGTTCGAACGAGAAGGAATAATACCATGGTGGCTAAGAAGTTTTTGGAGAAAGAGACGAATACTATCACAATGTAGAATGTCTTCACTTTATAGACCTCGTTTTCTAAGAGCATGTACAGTGATAAAAAATTTATTGGACCTCTCAAATAAATAATTCTAATGATTTATTTTTAATTTAATTATTTGTTTGAAATATTTAATTATCAAATTAAAACTCAACTAATCAAGTAATAACACATGACAAACATAATATGAGAACCGGATCTATAAGTTTTCAATATACAACGGTTTCTGCCTCTCTCTCTTTCCTCTTTATTACTTTATTATTATTTAATTGCTTAGATACCTTTTTAGAATCTACCATTGTACATGGTCTAATTTTACATACCATTGTACATACCATTTAAGGGCTTAAAGAAAACCTTGTCATGTTTCCAATATTTTAATTTTGCTTCTCTCTATTTTTCATATTTCGTTTTTTGGGCATGGTATGGGTGTCCTTTTTTGTGGTTTGTTGTGTGCAAACATTTTTCTAATTTATACAAGACATCCCTTTTAGTGAACAAAAAAACGAGAAGGCATATGCTTATTAGTGTAATCACCAAAAGTCAAGGAAGATTTGAATCACCACAAGTCACGGAAGATTTGATACTCAAATCTTTCATCATATTATACTCAGTTATTGTATATATATATAATTTCCTTTCTTGTGCATTTATCTCTGTATAAATGTATTGCACATAATTTCAATAGAATCATCAGTTCTTACACGATCATATGGTATCAAAGCCTTTTGATCAAAGCCTAGACCTAATTTTTCTTCCTTCTCTTCATTGTCTCTTATCAATCTCTCTCTCTCTCTTCCTCCTCTTACTTCAATGTCTTCTACAAACGTTTTTTCTTCTGTCTTTGCATCAACAAAAACTCTCACTACAACTCAGGGATCTCTGCTCAGCATCAACACCTCCAACATCACTAAGCTCAATGCTTCCAACTACCTCATGTGGAGCCGTTAGGTTCACGTTCTCCTCGATGGCTATGACTTAGCCTCTTTTCTCGATGATTCCAAGCCACCACCACCGCAAGTGATCACCACTAACGGTACTGACTCACTAAACCCAAACTACACCTTTCACAACCGCCAAGATAAGCTCATCTTCAGCGCCATTCTCGGAGCCATCTCGCAGTCTATTCAACCTCTCCTTTCCAACGCCTACAACTCTACTGAGATATGGGCAACCTTAGCATCTACCTATGCTAAGCCAAGTCGAGGTCATATCAGACAAGTGCAACATCAACTCAAAAGCTGGAAAATGGGGAGTAAGACGGTTGCTGAGTACCTAGAGGGTCTCACAACTCGTGTGGATCAACTTTCCTCACTAGGTAAGGTAATTGATCTTGAAGTTCAAATTGAGATGACTCTTGATGGCTTACCCGATGATTACAAGCAGATTGTAGATCAGATTGAAAGCAAAGATACTCCACCAACTTTCACTGAGCTTCACGAGAAACTATTGAATCATGAAGCCAGACTTCTTGCTGTACACTCTTCTCAACCTTATTCGGTGACTGCAAATGTTGCAACCAATGGGTATCGTCCGCACCTGAAACATAATCCTCGTAATCCACAGTGGCAACCCGCGCAAAACTCCAACAATTCTGCGAATCAAGCACCTCGTCCCTACCTTGGTCGCTGCCAGATATGTGGTGTTCAAGGCCACAGTGCTAGACGATGCCATCAACTTGCTCAACAAACCGGTCTTCTACCAACACCTAAAAACTGGCAGCCTCGGGCACACTTTGTCAAAGCTTCTCAGCCTCCAAATCCATGGCTTTTGAACTCTAGAGCAACTCATCACATTGCATCAGACTTGGCTAATTTATCTCTCCATCAGCCATATACAAGAGGTGAAGAAGTTGTTGTTGGAAACGTAGCTTCTCTTCCAATAACACACACGGGTTCCACTCCTTTACCTTTCTCTACTCGACCTTTGCATCTCAATAATGTTATTTATGGACCTGCCATACATAAAAATCTTATATCATTTTTCAAACTGTGCAAAGCTAATCAAGTTTTGGTGCAATTTTTTCTTTCATGCTTTCAGGTGAAGGATCTCAGAACGGGGTCACGTTACTCCAAAGCAATACCAAGAATGAGCTCTATGAGTGGCCTCTCTCGATGCCTTTTGCCTCAACCTTCCTTACCGCCACCAACAATCTTAAAACCACCACCTTTGATTGGCATTCTAGATTCGGCCACTGATGCAGGCTCAAATTCACCCTCGAACCACTCTCTCAAACAAAGAGGTCATCGTAGTATTTAGGGATTGAAATCCACAGAGAGTTGGAATACACAATCAATCTTAGTATTCAGATTATGCTAAGTGCAACGATATAAATGTAAATGCAGATTATAAAACAAGTAAACAAAAGATGGTTAATTAAATTCTTGAAAAGATGAAAGCTAGGTCATGGAAATTCTTTAGGTAATGATTCGAAATCAATATATGTCAAGGTTCAATTAAGTGCCGTTCTAGAACTCAAACACGAAAATATAGCCAGCTAACTGTCGTTACGAAAGCTATCTATCTTTAGATCCTCGAACCCCAAATTTCTTTGCGAATTCGTCGAATCTAAACAAGCATTTAGTACGAGTTCGATATGCTCACAAAATCCCTAAGCCAAATTTCTTTGCGAATAGGTAACTTTGCCCATTTAAACTAGTTCAGGTTATTAATCCCACTGTCGTGGCTAATCAACAATCCTAAGATCAAGATTCGAGATGATCAAGCAAGAATCAAGCATTAATAACAGTTTAAGTGAAGAACCTACGGATAAACCTTAACAAATATGCAATTTCAATGATTTCTTGTCATAACCCAAGAAATCCCAAAACCTAACAAGTGATTTACTCAGAAATAGATGATGAAATCATATTAACTGAATAAGATTGCATTAAAGAGTAAGAGTAGATGATACAAAAGGGTTTGAAGTCTTTAGATCTCAAGAACATGTAGATCTTCTCAAAGTTTCTCCAAAAGTCTCTCTTTCTCTCTCTACCTCCTTAATAAAACAGTGTGTGTCTTAATAAAAACGAGTAAAAAGTATTTATACAAGTGGTAAAATTAGGTTTACAGAGCGCCTGTCGATCGACACAAACAACACGTCGATCGACACGAGGGCATCTGTGGAGATTTTCTACGTCTTTAAAAACCTTTGTCGATCGACAGTGGATATACTATGTCGATCGACAGGGACCTTTTAAAGGTCTTGATTCCACTTGTATCTCTTCCGCTCCAAAATGGTCCAAAATGCTTCAAATGTTTCCATTAAGCTCCAAATGACCATTTCCTACAAAACACTACAAAAGACACAAAAATACCAAAAATACTAATACAAAACCCGCTTATATCATGGTTAAAATCGGGTCAAAACCATGATATATCAACTCCCCCAGACTTAGCGTTTGCTTGTCCTCAAGCAAAATCATAAACCAAGAATGGAAAAAGTTGAAAACACAGAACATACCTTTCTAGTTAGTGAACCACATGATTTAGAACCAACCAAAATCAGACCACCATGTACTTCTCCGCTACAAACACGGCTTTCCAAATCCATTCACCACTTCGCAGCATAATCCGTTAGTCTTCATCGCTTGACCTCAATGATCTCAATACCATGAACCTTCTAGACTCATTTCCATACTGTACCATGACAAAGCAACCTACACAACACTTGGTACTCTTTCTCTCCCCCAGACTTATTTTGTTCTATATTTATATATATACATATTTTTGTGATTGTTGAACTCGAAGCAGTGCATATTTCACTAATGTTGTTCCTTGTTAGGAGACAGGGTCGTGACTCACTACTATTGTTCCTTGTGAGGAGACAGGCTCGTGAGATTGCTCGTCCTCTACATCCTTTTTAAGGGACTCAGACTGCTGCTTATGAGCTGGGTGATCATCTCGAGTACAGATTCATTGGATTTATTCCTCATCTTGTACTCAAAAAACTATCATTTCACCCCAATCCTAGTAATATTTTTATAAATAGCGATCTTTTTATATATGGGGAAAGGAGTACCATTACTATTAACAGGGGTTGCATTTATCAGGTACGAATGAGGAGTCAAGCTCAATGGACATCGATCCCAAAGAGAATCGTGCAATAGCTCTGACTTGGCGGATTAGACTGGAAGTAGCGGATGTTTCTAGTCAACCAGTCGATCCTAGGATTTTTCATTAGTCTGACTCTGAAACTGATCCTGGAAGAATGGTCACACGTTGAAAAGGACACTCCAGTACTTAACCAATACAAAAAATTTCTACTAGCTTTGACTCGATAAAACAAAAAATTTTCCAAAAAAATATGAGTCAAAACCAAAACAAAAAGAAATACGTTAGTAGTTCCCTCCCCCAGACTTAAACAACACTGTCCCCAGTGTTATCAAGCCCGAGATTGGCAAAATAAATCAGACGAAACGTGAACTTGATCGAAAAAGTAGAGACTTTACCATTTTGAAGATCATGTCGATCGACATAACATAATGTCGATCGACAGATTACGTTCTGCCTTAACCGTTGAGGTGTTGAATAATTCCAATTTTGTGCTCGTGTCGATCGACATAAACAACATGTCGATCGACGAATGAGCTTCTGTCCAAATTTGCACATTTGTAGATTTTTCGAAAAGTGTTTGGTTCGATGTTCTAAACCTGCATCTACAGATATTCAACAAACGATTAATGGAACAACACGCTGCAATCCTTAAAATAGAAATTCGAGTTCACATTTTGTTTGAAATTCCAACAAAAATCCGAATTTAAAATGTTAAAGGGAAAATGCTTGAAAAGGGAAAAACAAAAACAATATAAAGTAGAATGGAGGAAGGGAACTAGTCCTCCTCCTCGTCATGATGATGCTCTGGTGATGGTGTGTTGCGCGGAGACGGTGTGCGGGGACGGATACAGTCGGACTTGCAAGACATTGCATCCCACGTCGCCTTTAGAGCCTTGGCGATCCAGCCTAAACGCGGGTCGTCATCCATCAAACCTGCTGGGAGACTCGGGAAGCGATGCTCATGTACAGGCTGCTCCGGCGGTGCTTGAGATGAGCTAGCTCCACCCCGTGTCGTGAGCTTTCTCGTAGGACCCATGGGCATAAGAACTTCCTCAGGTGGATTGAAGGAGATAAGTGTAGGGTCATTAGTGACCCGCAATAAACCCATCACTCTCCCAATCTCTACCTTTCTCTTTTGGCCATTCGCAATTGGGAAGACCCAGTGTAGAGGATGCTCATGCGTGATCCAATGAGCATTCTTCATATGCTCCAAGTCCACAGAAACACTCTTGCTCACCTCCTCATATTCGGTTGTTGAAATCTTGCATTTCGTGAAGATTGGAGTGAGGATGCTTTCCACCGGTAATTGCTTCTTACCGAAATTAGTAAGAGATTGCGGAGTATGCTTGAGCGAGTAGAGGTACTCCATCAACACCATTCCCATGTTTGGTGTTATAGTGTCCCAAGTCTCATTGTGGATAACGCTCCTTAAAGCGTAAGAAAGTAAGACCAACTCGTGACTCCTAACCTTCACTGGCTCCATCTTGCACATGATGGTAGTGGTGAGCAATCGAATCAAGTAGCGAGCAACTGGATGACGAACATCGGCTTGTGCAGAACTCCCCACTATATAAGGACCGGTGCCAATCTCATTCCACAATGTCTGGACGCCGCCAGCAATGTCCTTTGGCAATCCAACAAGTGGAACTTCCGGGAACCCAAAAGTCCTGCAAACGGTTAAGGCATTCATCTTGTGCCGCTTCCCGTTACTCATGAAGCTCATGTGGAAATGCCTCGGATCTAAATTGTCCTCTGGAGTTTTCGCGTCACTGGATAGCTTAACAGTGGCGAAGAATTGGCGGACAAGGTCGGGATACATCATTGAACGTCCGTCCACCAATTTCGCCAAACCCATCTCGTGAATCAACTGCTCAACTTCGTCCATGATTTTCAGAAGTCCTAGCGATAGCTTGTCGATGAACCTGGTGGTCGCTATGGGGACCCTGAGCCACTCGTTGTAGAGGAGGGAGTCATAAACGTCCCAAGCGGGTGAATCTTCCCTCTTCTCAATCTCATCACTTGTCAATACCGACTTCAACGTTACTCCCCTTTGAAGAGACTCAAACTCAACCTGAATCCTTTTGCTCTCCTCCCTTGGCCATTTCGGTTTGGCACCACGCTTGATATCATAAGTAGGTGGTGGAGATGGAGCTTGAGAACTCGAACCATCATCGGTCCTTGGTCGTTTGCCTGTGCTTTTATCAGTCGTACTTCCCATCTGCAAAATAAAACCACAAAGAAAAACAAGCAGAGGAAGTTAGAAAGAACCAAAAAAAATGGACAGTCACTTCCCTGTCGATCGACACATGTCTTTGTCGATCGACAGAGAGGCTACTGTCCCAGTTCTGCATACGGTTAGAAAGCACACAATTGCAACACCAAATCTCGTCTAAATCATGCCTATCACGACTCCTAGCATCACTATTAAACCAATTGTCAACACAACTATCACCAATTCGCACAAATTCACAACACATTCAAAAACCCCCAAATTATAAAGTTCAAACCCTTATTATCAAAATCAACACAATTTAGGCATGAAATTGGTTCGAAATTACTCTTATAGTGTAAAGAAAGTATTAAAAACTCAAGAATCGAACCAATTTAACCCAAAAACTCATCACCTTTTTTCATGAATTCGGAATGAAAAATCGAGAAAGGGAGACATACCTTGTTTGGTTGCTAAAACGAATGTGAGAATCGAAGAGAGGAGGAAAATCCAAGTGGATTAGGCCCAAAAATCGATTGATTCGGTCAAGATTTCGAAAATCTAGGGTGTGGGGAGGTTTTGTCGATCGATGGGGAATGTGAAGTGAAGAAGAAGATGAAAAATCTGGTTAAAACCACTTACCTCGTGGGTTCAGTAACCCGTGTCGATCGACATGGCCTTACTGTCGATCGACAGGGATGTCTCTGCCTAAATTTTCCCTTAACTTAAGATTAAAACAAACGTTAGTAAAACCAAAATTAAAAGCTAAATATACACATACTTACAAATGGGTTGCCTCCCATTTAGCGCTTGTTTTAAGTCGTTAGCTCGACTCTGTTTGAAGCTCAGGCTCCGGGTGCATCATCCAAGGGTACCATGTGTCCCTCTGGAATTTTGGCTTCCGCCCAGTAATGTTTCACCCTCTGACCATTTACCGTGAACTCCTTTCCATCCTTTGCGATTAACACCACAGCTCCATATGGCCTAACCTCCTTGATCGTGAAAGGACCTGACCAACGAGAACGCAATTTACCAGGAAAAAGTTGTAAACGCGAGTTGTATAGCAATACCTGGTCGTTGGGCTCGAAGCTCCTCGAGATTATCTTCTTGTCATGGTATGCCTTTGTTCTCTCCTTGTACAACTTGGAGTTCTCGTAGGCATGAAGTCGAATCTCATCTAGTTCGTTCAACTGAATCAATCTTCGTTCTACGGCGGGCTTGATGTCGAAATTGAAATGCTTTACCGCCCAAGCTGCCTTATGCTCGAGTTCCACCGGTAGATGACATGCTTTTCCATAAAGCAGATGGAAAGGAGTGGTGCCTAGAGGAGTCTTGTAAGCAGTCCTATAAGCCCAGAGCACATCGTCTAGCTTTGTAGACCAATCCTTCCTCGTGACACTTACCGTCTTCTCAAGGATTGCCTTGATCTGCCTATTCGACACTTCCACTTGACCACTCGTATGTGGGTGATAAGGACTCGCCACGCGATGGTGAACCCCGTATTTCTCTAAGAGTTTAGAGAATATCTTGTTTATGAAATGTGTTCCACCATCACTAATGACTACTCGTGGCACTCCAAATCTCGGGAAGATGATGGTCCTAAACAACTTAATGACCACCGCAGCGTTGTTCTTCGGACTAGCGATTGCCTCCACCCATTTGGAGACATAGTCCACAACGACTAGTATGTACTCATTCCCATAAGAGGATGGGAATGGACCCATGAAATCGATGCCCCAACAATCAAACACTTCAATCTCGAGGATGAAGTTTTGCGGCATCTCATGTCGCTTGCTAATCTTTCCTCGCCGCTTGCAGGCATCACATTGTAGTATAAATGCATTTGCATCCTTAAACATCGAGGGCCACCAGAAACCCGCTTGAAGAACCTTGGACATTGTCTTGAACATGGCAAAGTGCCCTGCATATTCTGAATCGTGACAGTGATAGAGCACATCTCGAACTTCGCTCTCCGCAATGCATCTCCGATAAAGCCCATCTGAACAATGTTGGTATAGATACGGCTCGTCCCAAAAGTACCTCTGAAGTTCTCTCATAAATTTCTTCTTCTCATAGCCCTTGAGATCATCCGGTGTAGTCTCTGCAGCAAGGTAATTGGCCATGTCACTGAACCAAGGCCTATCGCTCTCTGAGACCGCGTTCGACTCATGGAATTCCATCTGATCACCAATTGTCGATCGACATATAAGGTTTATGTCGATCGACAGTTCATGTTCGTCATTTAAATTTTCGGACAGTGAGCTCCCTGTCGATCGACATAGAAGCTTGTCGATCGACGGCGAATGCTCTGCCCCAACACTTAGCCGATTTTCCGGTGTAGCCTCTTGCGATCCAATCTCAATGAAGTGTACACTTTCCTCTGGGAAGTAATCATCGATTGGTAAACTTTCTTCTATCTGAATGCGCGAAAGGTGATCCGCTACACCATTCTCGACTCCCTTTTTGTCCTTGACTTCTATGTCAAATTCTTGGAGAAGGAGGATCCACCTCAACAACCTCGGTTTAGCGTCTTTCTTTTGCATTAAGCACTTCAATGCTGAATGATCCGTGTGCACTATAACCTTGGCTCCAATTAGGTAAGAGCAAAACTTCTCGAAGGCGAAAACGACGGCTAACAACTCCTTTTCAGTAGTTGCGTAGCTCCTTTGAGCCTCGTCTAGCGTTCTACTAGCATAGTAGATTGCATGAAGTTTCTTGTCCTTCTTTTGCCCTAACACTGCCCCAACTGCGTAATCACTTGCATCCCACATTACCTCGAAAGGTAAATCCCAATCGGGAGGTTGCACTATCGGGGCACTCACCAAAGCCTGTTTAATCTGTGTAAAAGCATTTAAACAATCAGCATCAAAATCAAATTTGATGTCCTTACAGAGTAATGTGGTGAGTGGTCGAGCAATCTTTGAGAAGTCCTTGATGAACCTCCTGTAGAATCCAGCATGGCCAAGGAAACTACGAATCTCCCTAACCGTAGTTGGCGGTTGAAGACTCATCATCACTTCAATCTTGGCACGGTCCACCTCAATACCATCCGCGGAAACTCGATGGCCAAGCACAATTCCATCTTGCACCATGAAATGGTATTTCTCCCAATTAAGCACCAAGTGCTTCTCCACGCATCGAGCGAGCACTTTCTCTAGGTTGTCCAAGCAATGAATGAATCACCGTGGACCGAGAAGTCATCCATGAAGACCTCCATATATTGCTCAATCATATCGGTGAAGATGGAAATCATACACCGTTGAAATGTAGCGGGAGCATTACAAAGTCCAAATGGCATTCTGCGGTATGCAAAAGTGCCATAAGGACATGTAAACGTTGTCTTCTCTTGGTCGTCTGGATGGATGGGGATTTGGAAGAACCCAGAATATCCATCGAGGAAACAGTAGTAGGGGTGCTTTGCTAAACGCTCTAGCGTCTGGTCGATGAAGGGTAACGGGAAATGGTCCTTCCTTGTGGCCGCGTTTAGCTTCCTATAATCTATGCACATCCGATGACCAGTTACAGTCCTCATCGGAATTAGCTCATCTTTCTCGTTCTTTACTACTGTGACACCTCCTTTCTTTGGTACCACATGCATTGGACTGATCCAAACGCTATCCGAAATGGGATAGATGATTCCAGCTTCTAGGAGTTTCAAGATCTCCTTCTTGACAACCTCTTGCAGGTTTGGGTTAAGTCTCCTTTGATGCTCAACCGATGATTTGCTCTCATCCTCGAGGTGAATCCTGTGCATACACAAGTCCGGAGAGATACCTGCAATATCATCAAGAGAATAGCCGAGAGCTGGGCGAAATTTTCGCAGCTTGCTCAGCAGTAAGGCGAGATCTGGATTGTTCAAAGAAGAATTGACAATCACGGGGTAAGTAGAATTGGGTCCAAGAAAGGCGTACCTTAGCCCGGCGGGAAGTGGCTTGAGCTCAAGCTTTGGAGCTTTTTGTTCGCTCCAATCACTGATTTGTGGACCTTTCGATGAAGCTTCCCCCAAACTAGCACTAGCAACCAAGTGCTTCCTTTCCTTGGTAGCATCCATCATCCTAGCATATCCCCTCGCATCATTATCAAACTGTTCTTTCTCTTGCACAGAGTTAACCAAAGTCCTTTCCAAGGGATCAATGGGATGATTCTCATTGAAAACTTCCTGTGCAAGGTCGGTGAGAGTGTCTACGTAGAAGGTGTGTCCATCTATGGTAGGCCTCTTGATAAGCTTGTCCATCTCGAACTTCATCTCGAGACCACCTACTCTTAAAGTCATGCTAGCTCCTTGACAATCAATCATGGCACCGGCTGTGGCTAAAAAGGGCCTACCCAAGATCAGAGGATCCTTGGGTTCCTCGTTGTATTGCAAAATCACAAAGTCAGTCGGAATCAAACAGTTCCCAACCTTGATTGGAACATCTTCTAGTACTCCTTCTGGAATCCTAACTGACCTATCCGCTAAGATAAGAGAGATCCTAATAGATTGGTAATCCGTCATCCCAAGACTCACCGCAACTGAAAGTGGCATGAGGTTGATGCCTGAACCTAGATCACAGAGAGACCGCAGAAATCTATCCTTGAAGATATAACAATCCAAAACAAAACTTCCCGGATCCGTTAGTTTCTCTGGGATCCTGTTCTGAATCACTGCGCTTACTTGTTCACAAATCATAGCCACTGCTTCCTCAATGCCCCAACTCTTGGTCACCATCTTCTTGACATACCGTCGTATCACGGGACTGAGTTTAACGGCTTCGACAAACGGAAGTTCCAACACTAGCTTGTCTATGATGGACTTGCATCTTGCATCCTCAAGCTCTTGCTTAGATCTCTTCTGACTCTTCGGGTAAGGTACCTTGGGTATGTACACTCTCTCCACTGGATTATCTGACGATTTTAAAGGAGGAATCGTTCTGGGGGTTTCCTGTCGATTGACGGTTGTAGATACTGTCGATCGACATGGATCTGATGTTCTTGTATCGACCACATTTTTCCCTTTGTCGATCGTCACTGGACCTTCTGCCAAAATTTGGTTTGGCTGTGTCGATCGACGGTCAGATGTGTTGATCGACGGATACTGCTCTGCATCCGGAGACTTGCTCTGTTCTGTTCCCGTCGATCGACACATAGGTGTGTCGATCGACAGATGACCTTCTGCCCGAATTTCATTCTCATCAAAATCTCCAAACTCATCAAAATTTTCATTACCAAGTCCTTTCTTCAACTCAGGCCCTTGGATAACCTTTCCACTCCTCGTTATGATGGCAGCAATGGAATGCTTCGGGTTAGCATCCGTTTTAGAAGGAAGGAATCCTTCTTGTCTCCTTGAGTTCTCGGCGGTTTGAGCGACTTGAGAGTCTAGCTTCCTCACATGAAGATTGATAGCCTCAATCTTTCCATTTAAATCGGTGTACAAGGCATCGATTTTGCCATTGAAGTTCACCGTCATCTTTTGTTGACCCTCCAAAATTTGCTCTAGCATCGAGTTCGTCTTGTTATCCGACGACTTAGGAGGTGGAATTTGGTAAGAAGAAGAACCGTAATTCCTAGTGAAGCTGCTCTGATAGGGTTTCTGATAATCCGTATTCTGGAACTGCGGTTTGGTGTAGCTAGGTGTGGCTTGATTTCCAGTGAATGTAGATCTCTGATTGTTTCCACTGTAGTTGTTCCCACCGTAGTTTCTGTTTCCTTGCTGATTACCAAACCTTTGTCCCTGATAACCACTACCACCGAGTTAGTTGCAGTCCTCTTCATTCTCTTCTTTATCTCGAATGAAGGTCTCTACTTCCTGAGCAAACTGTACTTGCTTCTTTCCCACCAACAAGTTATGCATCGAGTCTAGCTTGGCTTCCATTTTAGCCATGTTACCTCCGTCTGTGCTCTTGCCAAGCTGCCTCCTCTCGTAGTCTATGTTCTTCGTACTACTACTCGTAGCCATGTTCTCGATGAGTGCCAACGCATCACTTGGAACGTTGGTGTTGAAGTTTCCCCTACTTGCAGAATCCAAAGACATTTGGTGTCTCCAATCGATCCCTCTGAAGAAGATTCCCAACAACTGCACGTCACTAAAACCATGATGGGGACAATCTCCCTGGTAAGATTTGAATCTTATCCAGGCATCCTTAAACGCTTCGGTTGGTCCTTGTCTGAATGTCGAGATCTTCATCCTTAGATCCTCAGACCGTGTCTCATCAAAGAAGTTGACGAGAAACGCGTTTTTCGTGTCCTCCCAAGTAGTTAAAGAACCGGGGGCTAATTGCTTTAGCCAGTAAGCTGCTTCCCCGCTGAGAGAATACGGGAAGAGCTTGCAGAAAAGGTAGTCTTCAGGAACCCCATTTGCTTTGATGCTGGATGCTAAATCCTCAAACATCTCGATATGGTCCATGGGATGTTCTGAAGGAAGGCCATGGAATGGGTGTTGAGCTACCAAAGAGAAGTAAGCCCGCTTTAGCTCGAAGTCATTCCTAGGGAAGGAAGGAGGTCTAATAGCAGCTCTATTGGTGTAGAACTCCTGAGGCCTATAGTGCTCTCTCAATGTACGCTCATGCCCAGCTGGCTCGTGTACAGGCTCCTCTTCTATCACGGTTCCATCGTCCTCAATGCGCTGGCCCTCAGCGTTATACTTTCGTCCTTGATGGTCCGTGATGGCTCCATCTGCACCACGGAGCAAGATCACTCTGTTGTTGACCATCTTGGCTGCTCTCGTTGCTGGCTCTAACTTTCCAATCTCAGGAATGAGATCGACTAGCTCTTCGTTTCGATTGCTCCTGGTTATACGATTAGGCATAAACCTGAAACACACAAACACCAAGAGAAAAGAGCAAGTTAAGTATAAAAATAAAAATAAAAGCTTAGACAAAATCTTAGTAACTTGAATTGAACGGTAAATTCAACTCCCCGGCAACGGCACCAAAATTTGATGCAGGCTCAAATTCACCCTCGAACCACTCTCTCAAACAAAGAGGTCATCGTAGTATTTAGGGATCAAAATCCACAGAGAGTTGGAATACACAATCAATCTTAGTATTCAGATTATGCCAAGTGCAACGATATAAAACAAGTAAACGAAAGATGGTTAATTAAATTCTTGAAAAGATGAAAGCTAGGTCATGGAAATTCTTTAGGTAATGATTCGAAATCAATATATAACAATTGTCAAGGTTCAATTAATTGCCGTTCTAGAACTCAAACACGAAAATATAGCCAGCTAACTGTCGTTACGAAGGCTATCTATCTTTAGATCCTCGAACCCCAAATTTCTTTGCGAATTCGTCGAATCTAAACAAGCATTTAGTACGAGTTCGATATGCTCACAAAATCCCTAAGCCAAATTTCTTTGCGAATAGGTAACTTTGCCCATTTAAACTAGTTCAGGTTATTAATCCCACTGTCGTGGCTAATCAACAATCCTAAGATCAAGATTCGAGATGATCAAGCAAGAATCAAGAATTAATAACAGTTTAAGTGAAGAACCTACGGATAAACCTTAACAAATATGCAATTTCAATGATTTCTTGTCATAACCCAAGAAATCCCAAAACCTAACAAGTGATTTACTCAGAAATAGATGATGAAATCATATTAACTGAATAAGATTGCATTAAAGAGTAAGAGTAGATGATACAAAAGGGTTTGAAGTCTTTGGATCTCAAGAACATGTAGATCTTCTCAAAGTTTCTCCAAAAGTCTCTTTCTCTCTCTACCTCCTTAATAAAACAGTGTGTGTCTCAATAAAAACGAGTAAAAAGTATTTATACAAGTGGTAAAATTAGGTTTACAGAGCGCCTGTCGATCGACACAAACAACACGTCGATCGACACGAGGGCATCTGTGGAGATTTTCTACGTCTTTAAAAACCTTTGTCGATCGACAGTGGATATACTAGGTCGATCGACAGGGACCTTTTAAAGGTCTTGATTCCACTTGTATCTCTTCCGCTCCAAAATGGTCTAAAATGCTTCAAATGTTTCCATTAAGCTCCAAATGACCATTTCCTACAAAACACTACAAAAGACACAAAAATACCAAAAATACTAATACAAAACCCGCTTATATCATGGTTAAAATCGGGTCAAAACCATGATATATCAGCCACCCATCTCTGCCCATTCTCAAAACAATAATTTCAAAGTTTTATTTACCGCTTTCAAATTCGTTGTCTCCAACACTCTCTTGCAGTGGTTGTTGCATCTATAAAACAGATAAGTTTCCTTTTTCTAAAACTTTAATCTCTTCTTCTTTCCTCTTCAATATTTATTCTCAGATGTTTGGACATCTCCAATTCTCTCTATCGGTAATTTTAAATACTATCTTATTATTGTCGATCATTACACTAGATATGTTTGGTTTTATCCTATCAAACTCAAATCACCACTTTGCGATGTTTTTATTCGATTCAATGCGTTAGTAGAAAATAAATTCCAACAGAAAGTGGGTACCTTATTCTCTGATAATGGCGGTGAATTCATCGCTCTTCATGCTTTCCTTGCTTCTAAAAGCATTTCACATCTTACTTCTCCTACTCACACACCCGAACATAATGGCCTAGCCGAAAGAAGACATAGACACATTGTCGAAACTGGTCTTACCTTTCTCACCAAAGCCAAACTCCCAAATACCTACCGGACCAATGCTTTCACAACTGTTGTCTTTCTTATCAACTGCATGCCAACATCTGTCCTATCTCTTCACTCACCCTATCAATTGCTTTTTCAAACCGCACCAAACTATACCAAACTCAAAATCTTCGGGTGTTTATGTTATCCCTGGTTGCGTCATATACATCAAACAAACTTGATCCACGATATGTTCCATGTATCTTCATTGGATACTCTCTCACACAAAGTGCTTATCTCTGCTTTGAACCCATCACAAATTGCATCTATGTCTCTCGCCATGTCCGTTATGATGAGACAATTTTCCCATTTCAATCTCTTTCTACTTCAAAAAATTTGATATCTCATGAACCCACAATCTTTACTTACCCAAACATCACTCAAATACCTCTCTCTCAACCACTTATTATAGATCATTCGGCTGCCTTGGAAGCATCAAAATTCTTGGGCTCAGATTCAACAGCAGAAGCATCATCTATGTTTACTACTTTGGCTTCTCCGTCATCTCAGTCGTCGTCAGAATCTCCGACAAGCTCAACCTCTGGTTTGCCGGCTCTTAGTCGTACCTCTTTACTATCAACACTACCGACCAACGACGACAACAATGTTACTCCTCTCGTGAGTCATGCCAAGTCAACAAATTCACATGGGCCTTTTACAACAAGCCCAACTTCAGACCAATCTGTTTCTCTTAAAATAAGCCAACTACAACCTCATCCCACAACAACAGAAGAGAATTCAACTTCATCGTTCTCTGAAGTCGCCGTCCCAAATCAACCAAATCCAGCTCCGCCGCAGCCTTCTCAAAACGCCCATAAGATGCGAACTAGAGCCAAGAATCAAATCATTAAGCCTAATCCCATGTATGGTCTTACTGATCTTCTTCTTCCTAAAGGTGGCGAGTATGAATCACATATTGTCGTGCAAGCTTTGAAGAATAAGAAATGGCGTAGTTCTATATCAGACGAATTTGATGCTCAAATTTGTAATCAAACATGAATTTTGGTTTCTCCAGCACCAAACCAAAATATTATTGATTGCAAATGGATCTTTCGGCTCAAATATTTGGCTGATGGGGCTATTGACAAACACAAGTCTCGTGCTAAAGGCTTCACGCAACAACCGGGTATCGATTACTTTGAAACCTTTAGCCATGTTATCAAGAGTACGACGATTCGAATTGTTCTTGATGTGGCCACAAGTTGTGATTGGTCTCTTCGTCAGATTGACATCAACAACGCTTTTCTTCAAGGTAATCTCACCGAGAAATTATATATGCGTCAGCCTTCGAGCTTTGTTGATCCAGACAGACCAACACATATTTGTCGTCTCAACAAAGGGATCTATGGCCTTAAACAGGCATCGAGAGCATAGTATATAAGTCATCTCAACAAACACTTGGGTGAACTCTCTTATTTCTTAGGCATCAAAGTCATACGTTCACCGCAAGGTCTTCATCTTAATCAATGGAAATACATCATGGATTTACTATAGAAGACTAAAATGCAAGATCCAAAACCGGTTGCAACACTAATGGCAACTTCACCAAAACTAGTTCTTTCTGGTGAAAAATACAACAATCCAAAGGAGTATAGAACACTTATTGGCAGCTTACAGTATCTCGCATTCACGCGTCCTGACATCGCATACAGAGTCAACAAACTCTCGCAGTTTATGCATTCTCTTATCATGGATCATTGGCATGCCGTAAAATGAGTCCTTTGTTATTTCGCAGGAACTCCAACTCATGGTTTCTCCTTCACTAAGTCCAGTCCTCTTACATTACATGCATTCTCTAATGTTGATTGGACTGGTGACTCTGATGATTACGTGTCTGCAAATGGGTATATTGTATATCTTGGAAAACATGATATCTCTTGGTCGGCTAAGAAGTAAAAAGGAGTTGCTAGATCATCTACAGAGGCAGAATATCGCTATGCAGCTAACACTGCCTCTGAGCTCAATTGGATATGTTCTCTTCTCTTGGAACTTGGCATTCATCAACATAAACCTCCGGCCATATATTTTGATAACATTGGAGCCACTTATCTATGCGCAAATCCAGTTTTTCACTCAAGAATGAAACACTTGGCATTGGATTATCATTTCATTCAAGATTTAGTTCAAAGTGGCAAGCTGCGGGTATCTCACGTCTTCACAAATGACCAACTTACTGACTGTCTCACCAAGCCGTTAAGCTGAGCTCGATATATTCTGTTACGAGACAAGATTGGTGTCTCCAAGGGTCCTTGATATTAGGGAGGATATTAGTGTAATCACCACAAGTCACAGAAGATTTGATACTCAAATCTCTCATCATATTATTCTCAGTTACTGTAAATATATATTGTTTCCTTTCTTGTGTATTTATCTCAGTATTTATTCTTGTGTATTATTCTTGTGTATTTATACTCAAATTGCACATAATATCAATAGAATCATGAGTTCTTACACGATCATAACGCTAACAATGAATAAGCTTGAACGAGTCTCACCCTATTTTTCATTTGAGTTTTAACAATGACTGGAAAAATGCAAAAGGCCAACAACTCTTACATGTAAACACTCATAAATCGATGTCAACCATTTACAGTCGAAATATCGGTCACTTCCTCACAATAAAAGAAGAAGATAGAACCTGATACTATATTTTAAAACCAAGTCCAAATTTTGAAAATGAACTTGCATGGAAGACTGACATATCCAAATATCACAACGAATAACTCCCGAATAACAAATCCAAAATGCTAAACCTAGTTCACCTCTTAACATCAAAATTAACCAGAGAGGTAACAAAAATGTATTAAGACCATATCCCAATTATTAAGACCCTAATTCAAAACCAACAGTAAATTACAACCAAACTAATGTCACTAACAAAAACAAAAATCAAAATCAATCGAGCCAAAAAGCAAAAACATTATAAACAAGTCAAAGCCGCTTACAAGAATCGCAAAGAGAAAAATTGATTAAAATGGAGTAAGCGTTAAAATTTATTTGACGATGGCGCGAGCCACAACTGGAACAAAAGAACGAACAATACACCAATTGAAACGACACTCAATCACTTAAACGACCCACAAATCCTAAACCCTAACAATCTCCCAAACACCTTACCGACCCTAGCCACAATAAATTGATCCATAATCGCTTAAATCCCAGCCGATGTTTGAAGATCTGTTCAATATAAAGTCAAACCTAAAATATGACTCCGATCGAGACGAATACCAACACCAAACTTGACCCAATTCAACCCCAACATCAAACCAACACGATTCACAAACCACCAAAAGAGTCACACCCAACATGACCATTATAGAGGACAACTTTCCGAACTCTACAATGCCTTGTGAATGTGAGGGTGACAAGCCCAAAAGAATATTGCTGGTACTAGGTTTAGCACCCATTACCATGGCCCGCCCAGGATCGAACCAACTCGAATATCCATCCAAAGACAATGAGATGGACTATAGGAACACTACAAGAAAACAATACGATTTCCGACGGACTTCATATCCGTCGGAAATAACCGTCGGACTTCTGACGGATTTTCAAATTTTACATTCCGTCGGAAATTTCCGACGGATACGGTATCCGTATACGGGATATATTGTATACGGTTTACGGTATACGGTATCCGGTATACAGTTACGGAATCCGTCGGAAATCCGTCATACATCCGTAGGAAATACGTAACCATATACCGGATAATCGTATACCGTATACCGGATAAACCGTATATGGATACCGTATTTCCGACGGATTTCCCACGGAATGCGTTTTTTTTAATACCAAAAAATCTAAAAAATATTTTTCTAAAAATTTCGAAATTTTAAAAATCTTTATTTCATAAAATATTAAATCCTTAAAACAATTAATAGTTTTTAAAATCGAAAATAATTTCCTAAACCCGAAAAATGACTAAATCACTAAATTTCTAAATCCCTAAAATTCTCATAATCCCTAAATCCCTAAATCCCTAATTCCCTAAATCCCTAAATCCCTAATTCCCTAATTCCCTAAATCCCTAAATCTCTAAATCACTAAATCCCTAAATCCCTAAATCAAACAATCAAAAGAATCTACAAAAACTTACATTGGTATGTTGATTTAGTGATGTGAAATGAAGATTGGAGGCGATTTCCGGCGAATTCGGGCGATTTTCGGATTTCCGACGGAATGCCTTTTTTTTAATACCAACAAAAATAAATATATTAAACGCCTTCCGTTGGAAATCCGTCGAAAATTTCCTGCCGGATTTTTTTTTTTTGGAATTGCGAAGACACAATTCCTGCCCATGTTTTGGCGGTATAAAATTAGGGTAAAATCCGTCGGAAATCCGTGGGAAATTTCCGACGGATTTAGCCTAATTTTATACCCAAAACACATTTTCTTATAAGAAGAAGAAGAAGAAGAAGAAGAAGAAGAAAGGAGAAGAAGGAAGAAGAAGAAGAAGAAGAAGAAGAGAAGAAGAAGAAGAAGAAGAAAGAAGAAGGAAGAAGAAGAAAGAAGAAAGAAGAAAGAAGAAAGAAGAAGAAGAAGAAAATAAATTCTCCGCCGGAAAATTTTTTTAAAAAAAAAAATTGAAATTCTGTCGGAAATCCGTCGGTATACGATATCCGGTATACGGTATTCGGTATACGGATACAGAATCCGTCATAAATCCGTCAGAAATCCGTCGGAAGTCGAAATTCCGACGGAATTCCGAGGGAATTCCGTTATAACAAGATCCGTCTGAAATTTCCAACGGATTTTCGACGGATCTTCAATTTCCGACGAGATAGAACCGACGGTTGAAAACCGTCGGAATAGTCGCCATTGAGTAGATATTCTTAGTTAGGATTCTTTCCATGCTTTTCTAGGTTTTATTCGACCGACTCCAAGGAGTATAAATATATAACACATTTTACCCAGAAGGGGATTCGTAACTCTGAATAATAATAAACATCAATGGAATATGGCTGATTTTGAACTTTATAACCTGTTTTCTTTTTTTGGCATCTAGTCAATAATATTTAACAAAAAGGTGTTATACATTGGACAATAGCCGCTAAGAGAATAAAACCATCCGTTGCCAAGTCAAACGTAAAATAAAACTATTTGGAACCAAATGCCCAGAAAAGGGAGGCGAGATCCAAACGACTATTGAAAACCATTATAACCTGTCCATCAACTAAAATTAATTTCCACATACAGTAGAAATTGAATGATGGATTCGTCGGACTACAGTGCTTGCGCAAAAACGTCTTTTCAGTCGAATATTTGACACACCATTAATCACATAGATGGTATGAATTATCTTAGAGTTGAAAATATTTTTTTGTAGTTTTATGTGTATTTCTACCGGATTTTGGATTTTATATATCAATATATGAGTTATAAAAATTTGTAAAGATGATTAGATGAATACCCACAGTTAATAAATAATCTTAAGAAAAGAGTATACGATTCAATAAAACAAATTATCTAGATCTTTTACGCATTAATTTTCTTATTCATAATACTTCATTGCTCTAACAACGATTTTTAAGATGATATTTTACGGAAAAAACAGAAAAAAGAACATGGGAATGATGGCAACAAGCCATGATCTCGTGTTTCTATTTATTTTTACAACTACAATAGTTTTGACGAAAAAAGAGAAAAACTACTACGAGATATTTTCATAAATTATAAATAGTCTCTTAATTACGATATTTATTCTGTTTTAGGTAGTTTGAGTATTTGCATCAATTACGGTCATCAATTTTGGTGCTAAGTTTAGTGCTTTTTACACGACATATTAGTAGTTTTTTTTTATTCTAATGGAAAATTCGTGTAATCTTAATTTCAAAAATTGGCACTGTTTTGATTTTTTTTTTATTTACACTAAAGTTTTCTCCACATAAGCGTCATTAGTCAACAAAAACAAATTTACATAACAAAAAAATGGTTCTCTAAATGCTACCTTTTTCTTATAAATTGTTCATGTGAATAGTTTCTAAACAGTAATTTTTTTCTAGAGTTTTTTACTTGTATAGATACTTTTTGAGAAGTTGTTTACACTAATCATACTTCCTAAAGGAAGTATACTTTCCCATACGTTATTTACCATAAGCACCCTTATCTCTTTTACTAACAAAAACTTATCTATTAAAATATTTTTTTGGTTCATCGCATCCATCTTTCTTCTCTTTTGCCGATTCAATGGCGACTTCTTCTTCTCCTCCTCCTCCTCCACCTTCAGATTCTCCGAGCGAAGAAACGCCGACGAATCAAGAACCGATTCAGCAGGATTTGGTAAAGAAAAATATTGAGGAGATCATGTACACGACGAAATCGATTAAGTTTCTTGGTCGAACAACTCCTATCATTCTCAACAAATCGATTCATGTCTTTTATTAGCCATTTGTAGGTGTTTCTTTTTCTTCTTCTTCTTTGGAACGATCGAATTAGGGTTTGGGAATAGTGGAATTGATTTCATGGATTCTTTAGGTTTTTGTTACTGATTTTGCGTAATTGAAAAGATTTGGTGTTTAGGTTTTGGTTTTCGTTACTGATTTTGCTGAATATGAGTATTGTAAATCCGTGTTTAAATCACATAAGATTGCTTGATCATTTCCAAGCCATTTAAATTTCGGTATGGATAGGGAATTGTGGATATGTTTGCAGTGGATGAACATTTAATTGATTGGTTAGGGTTGTGGTTGGTGGATAGTTGTTTGTGGACAGATTTAATTTGGACCACTGATAAAACATATTTTAGACAATCGAAGAGAGTGAGGAAGAAAGGTGTCGTCTTCTCTTATGATCTCTAAGCTATGAATCTTAAATAGAACTCTAAAGCCAATATGAGATTTGATCCTGAGCTAATTTGGAAACATTTTTATGGATATAAAATTGTGGATCCGTTTGTGTGGATCTCTTATCTATACCAAAACAATGGATAAGCTTCAAAATTGTAGGGGTTGTCCACGCTGCAAAAGATTGCAAATTGTAATCAAAAGAACCCAGGTTAAATGAAAATGTGGTTTAGTGTTCTTTGATTTGAGTTCTTAAATCTCAGTTTTTGATCATGAGTCAATTTGTTTCCACTTAGCATCAACCAAAGGTTCAAATAAAAACGGATAATAAGTTTTCGATAGTAACTTATTTCTCGGAAATTTCAAAACAAAAACTTCCAAACGTTTTTCTCATCAAATTCATCATCATTCATTCTTGATCATATCCTCTTTTTTATAGAACAAAAGTTGTGTATCCATATCAATGTATCCACCAAAAAGATAATTGTGCTTGAACAAAAGAATTTTAGCAAAATCGACAACTACTGCAACAATGTTACAGAAAACAATAATTATTGCCAAGTCTAAACAATTATGGAATTTACTAAGAACAACTCGAAGCATCTCAATGTTTTCACGCGAAGGGACTATTCCTGATTTGCCAATAAAGAAATCTTTCTTACAAGTATCAAACAAAATTCAATCGGACCACAATTGACTTGCTCCGACATTGGATCTTCTTTTTCAGTGAGATTGAACAAGTCTCTGATTTCGTCACCGGAATATTCCTACCTGAATTCGTATGGGTTGAAAGCTCCGATAGATCTCTCCTTACTCGTCCATCACAATTAAGCCTCTCCATGGCTGTCATACCCTCCGTCGTGTAGCCACCAAAGAAATCGTTTTTTGAAATCTCCTCCATTCAAATCTGCATGATCTTCAACTCAAATTTATATTAAGAATTCAGATCGAAAGGAAAAGAGAGAATCAGAGCCGAGGTTTTGTTCTTCGTGTTTGGAGAAATAAGGGGAAGGACAGTTTTGGTATTTAAAGAAAATGAGAGAGGAAAGAGTATACTTGGCGGGGAAAGTATCTTCTACTCTAATATCTTAAGGAAAAAGTATATGTTTTAGTAATAATTCCTTTTTTCTATCTCTCCCATAAAAATCTTTCTGAACTGTATACCATAATTATCCAAACTATTTGTTTGTTTTTTTTTTTGCTAAAAACGCAAATATCATATATATATATATAAAAGTTAGATTTTACAACAAGCAAATCTATTGTTTGCATTTCCTTGTAAACAAAATGTAGAAAACAAGGAAATACATTTGATGATGTTTGTAATCAACCAAAATGTCATCTAAGCCAAAGAGACATAAGTTTGGAGAAGGCTTTTTGATGCCTCCCTGCAAAGATAGTGTTTCGGACCTCACGTTCAACACCTTTGAAGATAACGTGGGGAGGAATGCAGATTTGATAAGCACATTGGTACTTTGTTTCTACAAATGATAAACTACTGCTTGAGAGACCACATTTCAAAGGAGAGAGGGTGAGCCATTAGGGGTCTGTCTAATCCATGACAGCAGCTCAGACCAACACGTTAACTTGTTTCCAGAAGGATTTAGGTGCCTTAGGGCTCTTCTCTAAATCTCCAAGCTATAGTCGCATCTGAGCAGCAAGTGATCTCTTGTTTCATCCAACACAAAGCAGAGACAACAATCCACATAGATGTTTAATCCCCATAAAGCAAGCCTTCCCCTTGTTGGCAATCTGCCAGGTTTTGCAGTCCACATAGTGAGGAATGCTTTGGAATGGCTCCTTAAAACCAGAAGAGAGCAGCCCAATCCTTGATCTCTGCCCTTGGCCGCATCACTTCCCATGTCTTAGCTGAAGAAAACACTGTAGTCTTACACCCATCAGTATACCACTCATAATAATCACTGGCAGTAGTAGCACTTGGCAAGGCAACAATAGTTAGGTGAGAGTGCAGGTTCAGGGCTTCTTCAGATCTTGGAGAGGCAAGAAGCAAACCATTGGAATTGCAAGCCTCATAAACTTTTGCATTCAAAGGAACCCTTAGAATTCTTGGGCCTGACTCACCAATATAAGATAGAAGTTGACCGTAAGAAGTCCAAACATCGTGCTAAAAACTGATTGTTTGTTCTTCTCCTAAGATCCCCTTAACAAATCGAAGAGCATCAGACCACCTGAGCTTTAAGATATTTTTCCATGTCCAAGAGTCTGAGCTAGATTCCTCAATCTTCCAAAAACATTTGTTCCTCATGTGGTGTGTGTTTTGCCAAAACACCCATAATGAATCAGATTAGAGTAAAGCAGCCAAATGAAGCGCAAACATATCACTTTATTCCAAACTAAAAATCTTCTAAGACCAAGGCTACAAATTTTTGGCAAGCAAACTAAATACCATGAGACCTTGGTCGCTTTAATGTTGTCAATATTTCCTGACCAAAGGAACCTCGCACACAAGGATTCAATCTTCTTGATACATTTTTGGTAGCATGAAAGTAGCGATCGAGAAATTAACTGTTCCTACTATTACTAAAGGTAACAACTGAACTCTTCCAGAGAATGAGAGAGACTTGACACCCCTAACTCTTGAATCTGGTAGTGAGCTTATGAATAGAGGTTCATACTCTGATATTCTCAATTTCCTAGACATGAGAGGCAGTCCCAAATATCTTATGGGGAGAAAATCCCAAGGGAATCCATAGCTAGCAATAGCATTGGATTCCATTGGGTTCAGTCCTGCACAGAATAGCTAAGTTTTGGTCTTATTCATCTTTAGCCTTAATCTGCTAGAGAAATCATCAAGGCATTCACTATTACCATGCAAAAAAGCTACTACTACCATAAAAAAAAACCATCATATCATCCGCAAACATAAGGAGAGACAACTTTAACTCAGAGGATTTAGGATGATAGGAGGTGGAACCTGATTCATATCTAAAAAGATCAGCTAAGAGAAAACTTTCATGGCCAAGACAAAAAGGTAAGGGGAGAGGGGGTCTCCTTGCCTAATACCCTTTGAGCTCTTGAAAAAATCCCTGTGATACACCATTCAAAGAGATGGAGAATGTTTGAGTGGTAATACATTGGGAGATCCAGTTGATGAACTGAACCAGCATGTTTAAAGCTCTTAGGATACCTAGAATAAAATCCCATCTTACAGTATCAAAGACATTCCTGAAGTTAACTTTAAGCATTGCTTTTGCCTCAACTCTTTTGAGATTATACCCTGAACCAAGTCTGTAGCAAGAAGGACATTTTCAGTTAGCAACCTTCCTATCATGAAGGAAAATTGAGAAGAGGAGATGACCTCTGGCAAGAAAGATTCAGTCTAGTAACAAGCAATTATGAGATCACCTTGTAGAATATGTCAATGGACCAAATATGTCAATGGACCAGCAGAGGTCTCTAATCAACCAATTCACCAGAGACGAGATCAAGGCGTCCTTCCGTTCACTCCCTTGAAACAAGACTAGTGGTCAAGATGGATACTCAACTGAGTTTTTCATTTTTTGCTGGGGAGTGGTGGGTGTATAAGTAACTCAGGTTATATTGGAGTTCTTCAACTCTAGAAAGTTCTTAAATGACTAGAATACGTCTTTGGAAAGGAAAAAATGTTCAAAAATCTTTAAACCTTTTCACTTCCTTTCTAATAACAAAAATGCCATTATCATTCAAACTAAATAATAATAAATTTTTATTATTATTTATCATTAAAATGTTTAAATCGTCTTTTATAAATAACATTTGCAATAAGCGTTTACGGTTATTGTTTGCGTTTGACGTCTATACATTTGTTTGTGATCACCGTTTAAGTTTAACGATTACGATTAGCGTTTGCGTTTGAAATAATGGTAGATTTTTGTTATTTTTTTAGATGTTATGGTAGACTTATTTGGAATATGAGAAAAATACTTTATCATTAGTGGTAGACTTATTTTCTACATGGTGGTAGACTTATAAATAGACCAATATTTGCGACATTCGGTTGCGTTAGAAAATTTGTTGTATGTAATATACAAGTCTAAAACGATATGTAATCGTATAAGTCTTCCGTTATTGTATGTAAGAATACAAGTCTACCATTATTGAATGTAAACATACAAGTCTACCATCAGTGTATGTAAGCATATAAGTCTACTATGACATTGTATACAATAAATCTACCACCTCAATAATAAGTTTACTACTCATTATAAATCTAGCATCAGTAAAAATAAGTCTACAATCCAAAAGCCGTGTAAGTCTACCTCATATGACAATAAGTGTACCATGTAATTTTAATCTACTGTTAAACAAAAATAAATCTACCATTCGATAATAAATTTACGAGTTAAATCTACCATTTGAATACTAAGTCTACCACTCAAAATAATCTCTACAACCGTTGGTGTGACACCCCGGTTTCAAAGCATATATGGTATATGCAGTATATGCGGAGAGGCTTAAAAGAATTGATTTGGCTACCTATATCACCAAAGTGCACTTATCTTTTCGGTCACAGGTCTTGAGAGAACTCCAGAGTTAAGCGTGTTTGAGCTGGAGTAGTTTCAAGATGGGTGACCTATTGGAAAATTATTTCCAGTATCGTGTGAATGAGGTCAAAACATGACAAAAGATCGCGTGGTGATTTGCAGGGTCAGTAAACATGACTTCCGAGCCTCCCGGACTAACGCACTGACCGTCTGACATGGATCGGCCCATGGACTGAGAGTGGACGTGAGGCCCATTGGCAGATGAGGATTTCTCTCGAGGGGATGAGGATCTCCCCTACGACGGCGGTCGGGGCGTTACAAGTGGTATCAAAGCGAACCAGGACATCTGTGAAGAGTCAGATTGTCGGGGTAATAATCTTGGTATGCGCAACGAGAACGTTGCGATTTTTTAGTGGGGGTGATTATGACACCCCGGTTTAAGAGCATATACGGTATATGCGATATATGCAGAGAGGCTTAAAAGAATTGATTTGGTTTTTAGTGCACTTATCATTTCGGTCACAAGTCTTGAGATAACTTCAGAGTTAAGCGTGCTTGAGCTGGAGTAGTTTTAAGATGGGTGACCTATTGGGAAGTCATTTCCAGTATTGTGTGAATGAGGTCAAAACACGAGAAAAGATCGCGTGGTGATTTGCAGGGTCAGTAAACATGACCTCCAAGCCTCCCGGACACTCATATTATAAATCTACCACTAAGAAACATCTTTACCACCAAGACAAGTAAGTCTACGAAAAAAGTCTATCAATATTATATTAAATCTACCGTCTTGAATTAAAGTTGACCATTCTGGTTATGATTCTACAATCATAAATCAAATCTACCATCACTGGAATGGTAATCTTCTTAAATTTTGGTAGACTTATTTGTCTGATTCTGCCTACGTGACAAAATATAGTAATGGCAATTTTGTAAATATTTTTTTTTGTTATCAAATAAAATTAAAGTAAAAAAGGTACATGAAGTCATATTAGTAGAATATGAAGATTGAAAAAAAGATTGTTCTAGTAAAAACAAATTTTTCTAGTAAACTTCCCTTTAAAATATATTAAAAGAGAATATTTTTTTTAGAAACATACTTTGATTTCGTCATATTAACAAACAGTAGAACCTCTATAAATTAATAAGAACCAAAATTAATAATTTGTTCCGGTCCTAAGTCGTGCCAATGTAAAAATCATCAAAATTCGATAAAATGATAAGATAATAATTTTTTGAAACTTCTATGTAAAATATGGTTTCAATAATAATATAAATTAATAATTATAAATTTTAGCCTTATACATATCTAAGATTATTTAGTAAAACATGACTTCAGTGTTGATAATAATTACAAATCTTGTCATACATATCTATGATCTCTTTTATACTTATATAACTTTTTGCGTATTTGATCCATCATTGTTGATTTCACATCATCTTTTAGATAAGAAGTCATTGCTAAATTTGTTGTTGAAACAACAATGAAGAAGAATTGTTAAACAAAAACCTAAAAAGAACATCGAAAAAAATAAAGTCACGTACAAATAAAAAAATACAAAAGAGTGAAAAAATAAAAAAAACTAATAAAATATGAAATATGTAAACAACAAAAAATTTACAAAAATTTAAGTAAAAAGTCATTTTTGTATAAAATGAAGTTTAAGGAAAGTTTCTTATTTAAAATAAGAAAATAAATTTTCTTGAATTTAGAGATCGGACAAAATCTCTCTATAAATTAATAGTTAATATTTTATCGAGTCCCTCTAAATTAATTAATTTTTAAAGTCCCAACATTATTAACTAATAGAGGCTTTACTGTACAATGCAAGGGGAAATATTCCCTAAAATTTAACAGTTTTAAAAAATGTGTTCTTTTCCAAAAAATGTCGTACTAGTTAGAGTTGGACACTATTTATTTGCTAGACAATTTTTGTCAAAATTGTCGATGTGAGACTTGTATTATTTACTAGACGATTCTTGGGTTCACCCTTAGAGGTGAATCTAACTTATTCACCCCCTCTTAATTAGCCGATTACACTGTGTCATGTGTCTTTTAATGAAACAAATTGATAGGCTCAAATTTTCCTTTGAACTACTCTCTCAAATTAAGAGATCTGTTGTAGTACTTAAGGTTATCGAATCCACAGGGAATCAAATTTGCACAATAGAATTAAACTTTTGGACTAAGCTAAGCAAATAAGATTGTAAATAAATTACAGGAAAGTAAATCAGGATGATTGCAGAAACTTTAAATCAATATGAAACGAACGCTAAGCTTTAGAGAATTCGCAGGAATAAATTCAAGTTGCAGAATAAAATTACTATTGGGATTGATGAAGTGCAATTCTAGAACTTGAAACACTGTTGTAAAGTAAATCAACTGTCGTTGCAAATACTATCTATGTTTAAACCCTAGACAACCAACTGTCGTTGCGAAATCAAATTGATCTAAACAAGCATTTAAATTCAGGTTCGATTTGTTCACAAAGATCCAAAGCCAACTGTCGTTGCGAATCAGATATTTGCTCACCTATGATTCAATTCAGGAAATTCAATAATGATGTCTCCTCTATTAAACAACCTAGGATATCTAATTGAGGCCTAAATCAGAATTCAAAGCAATCAAGGTGAAGAATATAAAATATGAATGAATCCTTTGAAAAATCGTAAAACCTAACTAGGGAATTACCCAAACATAGACATGAATAATAAGTCCCTAGTATAAAAATCTCTAAGTAAAATAAAGCATAGCCTAAACAATGGGTGAAAATAAATATTTATAGAGTACAAAAACGTCTTCGGCCCAATTGCAAACATCTGAGCTTTTTGGCGCGAAAACGGAAATATTCTGAAACTTGAATCCTAGTTTGGTCCGATAGTCGTGTCGATCGGCACTGATAGTATGTCGATCGACGCTTGCATTTCTTCGGTGTCGAGCGATACCAGTATCCACGTCGCTCGACACTGCCTCTAAATCATCATTCCGAACTTGCCACTTTGAGCGCTTATTCCGTTAAGCTCCATAAAGCTCCAGTAAACACCAATTGAGTCCAAACGTCCTTGTACCTAATATAAAACATCAAACACTAGAAAACACCAAAAGACTCTATAAAACGGACATATATCATGGTATAAAAACCGGTAAAAACCATGATATATCAACTCCCCCAGACTTAGCCTTTTGCTTGTCCCTAAGCAAAACAGATGTTATCACTCCTTTAGGAACCACATACCTTTGCAGTGTCATCCGGTGATACTTTGATGTTTCCCTAGAAATATAGCAGTCCTCCAGATTGAATCCAAACCGGATGCGGTCTCATCGAGGGAATATCGATCGTTGGCAAACCCCTTAGAGAATCTCAGACTTTCAGTCACAAACCCCTTTCAATTATTTAGGTGCGGTCTCATCGAGGGAATATCGATCGCTGGACCCTCTAGATTCTTTCACCTCCTTTAACACTTTCCTGCGTTTCACCCTCTCTCTTCCCTCTGAAACTGTATCCAATTCAAGATATCATAGAGATGCATTGCCCATTTTTGAACTTTTTGATTCAGGATTTTTTTCTGATTTTCGGACTTGCACTTTTCTGTAGAATGTTTTCTTAGATCCTTGGCATCTCTATGACTCACTAGATCAGCGCTCACTACTAGTGTTCCTGTGGAGACAGGGTCATAAGGCTTTTTATTTTTGATCTAGGACAATTGTATTCGTCATTTGGGAAGAAGTTTCTAGAGCGGTCCGTCCTCGCTTTCAAGTATTTGGAAGCTGAATCAAGTCTTGCGATTTTCAATGCCCAAGACAAGAGATTAGAGTTTATTAAGGGCTGGGTCTGCAACGTCTTTCTGGCGTTCTCCAGAAATCTGAACTCGCTCCGTTAAACCGATCCACTTCCAGTTACCTACCTTAGTAAAACCAGCCAACTTGCATTGGAAATGGTCCTTGAGTGTTGTTCAAAGCAAGTGGAAAGGGAGGTTTTGACTCTAAAAATTTTAAAATTGACTCAAAAACTTAAAAGAAAACACAATAGTTAGTAACTTACCTCCCCCAAACTTAAACAACACTATCCTCAGTGTTATTAAATCCGACACGACCCTAGTGTCGATCGCACATATAGTTTGGTCGCGTCGAGCGACTGATAATCTGCATCGATCGACAGGTGATTTTCCTTGGTGTCGATCGACAGATTCTCAGTGTCAATCGACACACAAGTCTGAAGTGCATTCCTCATTTGTTTTCATAAGTTGAATCTCCTAAAACTCAAAACAAACATAAAACCAAAACGTAAAATTGAAAAAGAAATAAAAAGAAAACAAAAGAAAGAGTTAGCAAACTCACAAGTGGGTTGCCTCCCACTAAGCGCTTGTTTTCAGTCATTAGCTTGGCTGTGTCAGGACTTCAGGTTCATGGTGGATCTTGGAAAAGCATTGTACTTCCCTTATCCTTATGGATGGTTGCAGCTTTGTTCTTCAATCGAACCTTCGTGACAACTCCCCCAGACTTATCGGAAACTATTCATGGGAAAAGATTCATCGTTTTCTGCAGCATTTGTTGAAGGACTTCTTCTCCCTTTTTCTTCAAGTCTGAAGGGATGACGATCCGGAAGTTAGAAAATTGCTTTGAAGCTTTCTTCCGTCTTCTATGTCCTTCCTTCTCTTCTTTGCTCTCCTTAGGAATTCATGTACATTCATCAAAAGAAAAACCAAGCATTCTGCGAGAAACTCGTTGCTTGCATGAGCGCGTAACAGCTTTTTCAACTATTAAATTCTTATGAAGAGGTTCGGAATTAAGAACTGCAAATGCATACCTTTATTCTATGGGAGGCTTGTGGGTTGGGAAACTTACAGGAGTTAGCTTTTCTCCTTTAACGACCGTCCAACAAGAGAAGTTATCCATGAGGATCGGTGGGTAGAAGATTTCCTTGTTGATCCTCGTGAAGGATATTTGTTGATTCGGGAAATCCAAGACAGCTCCAACAGTATTAAGGAAGGATGCGCCGAGAACCATTGGCTTAGTGGTCTCTATGATGTGGAAGTCAGCTGGCACAAGACAATCTCCGACTCGAATCTTCAGATCAGGAATGAAGCCTGCAGAGACTACTGAAGAAGTATCAATTAGACCAACAAGAGCATTTGAAGACTTAATATTTGAGATTCCCAGCTTCTTCACAATATCATGAGATATGACGTTCACATTAGCTCCAGTGTCCAAGAGAGTGCCTTCTAATTTCATTCCATTTATCGAACATGGAACAATGAACTACCACGGACTTTCTCTCTTGATCAATTCCCTCAGAACTGGTTTCTCAACCGCTTTTGGCTCTTTCTCACTATCTCTACTACTGGTTGATGCACAAGACTTCACAGGGGCTCTTGGATAAGGAAGTGGTGGCTTGTAGATGCGTTTGACGGTGCAAACAGAGGTTTTCGCGGAATCTGGTCGAATCTGGGTCTTGTGTCGAGCAACACTGGCATCCTGTCGCTCGACACTCGATATCTCTTCCTGTCGATCGACACGACATTCCTCGTCGATCGACGCCTTAGTTTCCTTTGTATCGATCGACACTATTTGAGTGTCGATCGACAGAGTCTCTGTTCTGAAAATTGCAGCTTCTTCATCTTCCGAAAACATGTCGATTTGCTTTGTAGCCCGGTTCTTCTCTGTTCCAGACCTTAAACTGAGCAAATTAGAATGATGCCTTTTCACTGATTCACTAGTTTGTGCCACTTGAGTATCAAGCTTCTTAACATGGATGTTCAAAGACTCGATCTTTCCATTCAAATAATTTTAGATTAAATTTAGCTTGCCATTTAAATCCACTGTCATCTTCTGCTGGCCTTTAGCATTCGCTCAATCATAGACTCCATTTTACTCTCTGCTGTTGGAGGTGGAGGTTTCTGATATGAAGAAGAACCGTAATCTCTGGTGTAGCCGCTGTTCTAAAATGGTTTCTGGTATGAAGAACCATATCCCTCCTGATTATAGAACCTCTGATATCCAGATCCAGTAACATAGTTGACATCTTCAGGCTCGAATGCCTCAACTTCCTTAGCGAACTGAACCGTCTTCATTCCAGCTAGAAGATCGTGCATTGAATCCAGCTTCTTAGTAACTTGTGCAAACTGATTACCATTGACGTTCTTCCCCTGGCTCCTCTCGAAATCCATACTCTTGGTACTGTTGCTGTTGGCCAAATTCTCAATAAGTTAGGTGGCAGTCCCAGGAGAATTGGTGTTGAAGTTTCCATTGCTCGCAGTATCTAGTGTGGTAGCATAGATCGTGGAAATTCCTCTGTATAAGATATTAAGTAGCTAGACATCAGTGAACCCGTGATGAGGAATATCAATCTAATAGCTCTTGAATCTATTCCACGCAGCCTTGAATGCCTCAAAGTCTCCCTGTCTGAATGTAGCTATCTTGGACCTCAGATCTTCAGACTTGGCATCATCAAAGAAGTGAGCAAGGAAAGCATTCCTAGTATCCTCCCAGGTGGTAAGGGATCCTGGTGGTAGCATCCTGAGCCAGTTCTTAGTTTCCCCTTGAAGAGCTTGCAGTATAAGTAGTCTACGGACACCCCATTGGCCTTTATGCTAGATGCAATATCCTCAAATCTTTCCAAGTGATAATTCGGATGCTTATGAGGAAGTCCACAATAAGGGTTCTGAGACACAAAGGAGAAGTATGCCGGCTTCAGTTTGAAATCATTCCTCTGGAACGGAGGTGAACGTATCGCAGACCTATTGGCGTAGAACTGCTCTGGCCTGTACGTCCCGGAGCAGCATTTACGTTTCTCAAAATCGCAGGATTCTGGGCTGGGTGTCGAGCAACACCATCGTCATGTTGATTGATACCATTATTTCCATCGCGTCGAGCGACAAGTTCAGCCTGTCGAGCGACACGTCTAATATTTCACACTAGTAAATCAGTTTCAAACCATAAAAACATTTCTAATAAAAAAATTCATTTCAAAATCTCTTTCAATAATGTAATTACCTAAATCATTTTTTTAAGTATTATAAATTAGTCTCCTCAAAATGTTCTTAATCATTGCTGCTTTTTTATATACTAGGAATCGAACCCCCGCGAAATTGGTTAAAGATCGGAAAATTTAACAACTCGGCAATGGAATGATAAATATTGGAAAACCCTAGTTAAAATGTATAATTAAAAAGAAAGAAGATGATAGAGAAGAGAGTCAATTAAAAGCAATGGTATGACGTCATTATGAGGAAAAATGAAGAAGATATCGAGGAATTAAAAGCAATGGTATGACGTCATTATGTCTCTGGAACCACATGAAACTGTTACACTTACCGAGGTAACCATATTGTTTGCAAAGTCCACAAAATTTTTTAGCCAAATCTTTACACAAAAGTAGACTGAGCCATCGGCTCGGTGATATAATCACATCGGTTTGGCAATAAGTTGGGCAAAGAAACTTGGTAACATATTCAAGATTAATAGAATGGTATCTCTTATGACCCATGTAGTGGTATTGGCTGCCAACTTGAGTAAAAGACCGAGACCAGAGGCCAATCATGGGGAACGGACCCATAAGACTTAGAAGGAAGCGTTCCAACGAGGAAAACTAAAGGTCGATATTAGGAAATCAAATTGGGCCAAGAAAAGTGGCCAAGGCGCATCCCACGTTCCGTGGTACGAAAGATTGGCACACAGAAAATGTTCCCGGGAAGAACATAGAGCTGATGGGCCAGAGTTGGTACGGGCATCAGATTGCAGTACAAGAAGCCTTGGACAAGCCATGTACCACGGGTCGAGACCGCCTGAGACCATCCTAGGACTGACCCAATGTAATGCCGAGCTGCGTCTGGGGCAAACGTGTGGCTACGGGTGGGCCACGTCAGTGTCCACCTGGGTAGGTATAAAATCCTGCTAGGATTAAGCCACATCGATACTTCGGCCAGGGTAGGTACAAAGTGCGGCATGCGTTCTACCACGTCGACACTCGAGCGTAGATTGTTCGTGCCAACCACATGCGAGTGGGCGGACAGTGCCACGTCTGTGACCTCCAACTATATATAGGAGTTCCTTGGTCATTTCCCCCCCGAGCAAACTCTTGTCCAAAACTGTAATATCCGCGAACCAGAAATGTAGATTCTGGTAGTCGTGTCGAGCGTCACAAGGTGCGTGTCGATCGACACGATGGTTTTTGAGGGTGTCGATCGACACTCAGGGGGGTGTCGCTCGATACTTGGTTCTGCAGAACCGGATTAATTAGTTTTTAATCGCGGTTTTTGGCTCGGTTAATCGTTTAAATAGACCAAGGGTGGTGTGTAGTTTGAGCAGCCATCATTAACAAAGAAAAAGAGGAGATTTTGAGGGAGATTTGTGAGTTTGTGGTGTTTGATTTGATTGTTGCAAAGAAATCAATCCAAAACCTCTCCTTAGCGTGATAGAGGTGTTAGGTTCCTTTTTCCCTCGTGTTCTTCGTGTGTTCATGCGGTTTCCGAGAATTGTGTGGTTCCTTTGTTCCAAATCCGAATCCTTTCATTCCTATTAAGCCAAGGTGAGTTGTGACCGTGGTTTCTTGGCGATGAGGATATTCAATGATGTTTTGTGATTGATTGGTAATGTGGAATTGTATGAAGATTCTTTCTATGATCTTTGTGGATTAGATTCTCATATATGTTGTGTTTTTATTGCAGGATAACGACTCATGTTCGTCGGATTCGTGTAACGTGAGGATTTTCACGATTCCGGTGCAATACAGAGGAGTGTCGATCGACACCAGGAGGTTGTCGAGCGACACTAATGTTGCAGTCGTGTCGATCGACAGCCTTCGGGTGTCGCTCGACACGAGCTTCTTTGTCGTGTCGCTCGACACGAGCTTCTTTGTCGTGTCGATAGACACGTCGGTGGTGTTGCTCGACATGAGCTATTCAGTCTCGAAAATTGTTGATTTTTGTGTTGTGTGGTTTTGGTTTGGGGTATTTTGTTGTTTGATCGTTTATCTGAGCCTACTTGTTACACCAGTAGGCGGAATGACCAGCTCACTAAGTATTTATGAAATACTTACGCAACTCTTATTTCCATGTGTTGCAGGTAAAGTAATGTTTGAGATCGTGGGATCATGGCTGGGACGAGAGCATGATAGGATGTTATGTTTTGTTGTGGTTGGTCTAGTAAACTTGTGGTCATAGGTTGCTAGATTGTTATTTATTCATTCTGGAATTTGGTATTTAAATTATTTTGGATTATTGATTATTTATTTTATGGAGTTATTAGATTATTTTATTTGGATTTAATTGATTTGTGAGTTCCGTAGTAGAAATGTTTTGTCTAAAAAAAAATGCTTCGTTGTTTCAAGAACTCCCTTTTTCCACCCCTTATGTCCGAGATTCCTTAGGGAAATCTCTGTCCCTTTGTCACAAAAAATCCAAAAGTTAGTCCCATTATCCCATCATTTTAACTAGAAATCCTTAGGGAAATCTCGGTTCTTTTCACCCAAAAACTGATAGTTGGTCCCTTATGTTTCTGTAACCCTTGGGAACCATTTGTTCGAGTGTCTCGATAAGATTAGTCCGAGGGAAGTGCCATCCGTTTAAGTCTAAGGATCCAAGCCTAAGGGGTGGCTAGAGTTCCGTAGCATCTCCGAGGCTTGTCGCCCATAAGGGTGAGTGGAGTCTCAGTGGTTGATCAGTTGAATCACCGTGGGGTTTTACTTGTTCCTTTCGGTTAAAATGCTTAGATTCATATCGTGTGTTTGATTTTTTGCTGCATTATCTTTTGAGTTTGATGATGAGGGATAAGATTTTCATGCCGTTTAGCGTAGCTTCATGTTTTAGGGACTTGATCATTTTGCTTACATGCTTGATCTTATCCTTGGTTTGATTGGTTGATCATTTATGCATTAGGCGATTGTATGTGCATCATGTGTGGTATCAAGTTTCATTTAGCCTAATGTTGGTATAATTTGGTGTATCATGTGTGGTTATCTTGATGCAGCAGTCCTTTCTTCCCGAAGAAAGATGTGTGGATTATGCCATGGCAGATTTCTGGGTCTCACCAATCAGCCGTGATACACGACGGTGTATTGAGTTTGGGTTGGGAGTTACCCACAAAACTCGGGGTGCTGGAAGACTATGTGTCTTACATCCCATTGAATCCGCAAATAGGTGTTGGATCCCCAAGGCCTTAATAGAATTAAAACAATTTGCATTGCATGTAGACTCGGTTTGCCTTAGGACTTGCATGGTTATTGCATTGTTCTTTGATTAAAGCTCGTTCTGCTAGCTTTCTACTTTTTGTTTTTCCTAGATTCTCTGGGGTTTTGGGTGGGTTGTTTGTTGGCTCGACTCACTGAGTAATTTTAAAATTGCTCATTCCACCACTTTTGATCGCAGGTAAGCTTAGAGGGAGAGCTTGTAGCGGGCAGCTTTGAGTAGGTTTTCCGTTGATCTTGCAAATTCTTAGTATATATTATGTACGGTTTTGAACCTCGGATCCGACGTATATAGGTTTCAAAGAGTTTTTCTGTATATGATATATGCTAAGTATAAAAGGGGAACATTTTCAAAAGTTGCAAGTGACCCTGCTGCGTGGTCTTGTCCAGACCAGAACAACCGTACTGGCTTGGTTCGGGTTGTAAAGCCTTAGGACGAGGTCAGTCGGGTAAACTGTCCCGTGAACAGCCAGTCTTAGGTCCCTTGATCCGTTCTTGGGTCTTAGGATTGATTTTTCTCGAGGCGGTATATAATGTCTCTAGTCAAAGGTCATTGGCCGATAATCGGGGGTGTTACAAGTTGGTATCAGAGCATGGTTTACCTCATGCTATGTTTCTTGCGTTTTCAATAAATTTTATCGAGTCAACTGAACCGCAAGATCAATTAGGGCCTGGCCAGTCCAATGCTTTTAGGTAGTGGGATTAAAAGGACATACCCTTTTGTTGCGTTCAGGATCAAAGATGCTGCCTCACAGATGGATGAGGGCAGGGTCTGAGTCGGATGTCACAAATCAGTCTTCGAATGGGCTACATGAAAGCATATATGATGGTCTTCAATCGGACAGTTAAGGACTTGTATTATTGGTAAATTGGCCAAGTGAGTCTGAGGAATTAGTAGAAGTTCCGATTCATCAGCACTATGATATTGGTCTGGGTCCTTGTTGTTATCCGGACAAAGAGCCTGAGTTCGAACCAGAAGAGGATCCCATAGAAGATCCGGAAGAAGAAGGCCTAGGGCCGGATGTCCACATGCAGGATCAGGAGATCATCTTGATTCCTGATTCACCAGAGTCCCCAATGTCCCCAATATTCCCTACGAATCTGGATTCGTCCGAAGGCATAGAAATCTCTTCGGATAATGAGATGGTCGTTCAAGAGGATAATCCTGTCTTAGTACCTCCAAGCATTCCAATATCCCAATCACAAACAACACCAAACCAAACGGTGTTGAATGTAGTCCCTCAGTCAAATGCTGATCCTTACCCATATTGTACCAAGTATTGGGACTAGGTCAGTCGGGTAAACTGTCCCGGGAACGGTTGGTCTTAGGTCCCTTGATCCATTCTTGGGTCTTAGGATCGATTGTTCTCGATGCGGTACGTAGCGTCTTCTGTTAAAGGTCGTTGGCCGATGATCGGGGGTGTTACAGTATCCATCTCGGTGTGACGATTGACCAGCTTAGAACTTTGATCTCTATCTCGACCACTTCTACGTTGGCACTACTATCACCAATACTACATACCCGGGATTGATTGTTTGGATCAAGTTTCACCACATTAATATCAACAGTTAAAATGGATAAGTAAGAGAATGAGTATAGCCGAAACATGACGACATGGGCTCATCATATCCAATCCCCAAAGACATGGGCTTGGCAGATCCAAGTAAAGCATAGACTCGGCGGAGCCTAATCCAAGAAGACATGGGCTAGGTGGATCCAAGTTAAAGGCATGGGCTCGGTGGAGCCCAATCCACGAGAACACGGGATTGTTTGACCCGATCCGGAGATATTGGCCCATTGGACCTATACTCGTGAACAATAATGGTCATAGTCGTATCTAGGATGATCAAGTCGTGCAAGAGAAGTGGTATTTGGTCACCCAGTCAAAATATTTTCTCATTCGGTCACCCAAATATTAAATCTGTAATTAACCGTTACAACAATCGTGTTCATAACCCTTTCCAACTTATGCAACGCGGTCCGAATGCAAATATCGATGATCTCAACGAACGCATCACCACGATAAAATTCAACGGTCCCTCTTTCCCTTTTTTTTTATGTCATCTGTTTCTTTCATTCATTAACAATATTAATAAAATGATCTAATCCCCTATTATATAAAACACAAGTTAGAGAGAGACTCCTCTTTTTCCTCCCAGTTTGACAACTCATCAATTCTCATACATGTCATTTCCTCAATTTACTTCATTTTCTTATTATTCAATAATAATATAATAAAATAATTTCATTCAATTCAAAAATAAAAATAAAAACCGTAGATCAAATAGAACCGTCCCCACTTTCCTCCCACGATCAACTTCTCTCTCCCATTACCCCCACCATAACCTCTCTTCTTCCATGGTCAAAAAGCAAAAAAATGACTCCATTCAAACTCAAATCTTTTCTTTTTCTCTGTTTATTCGAAACTCAAAACTCAAAATGTTGGATTTTTCATCAATTTCAGATCTTTCGGACAAAACTACACTTCACATCGTCCGCGTTTGAGGATTTCAAAAAATGAATTCAAAACTTCGTGATTTCAAAAATTGAGGTATAGGTTTCAATCATCTACATGTTCATTGTTTAAATACCCAATTCTTGTATGCTATTGAGATGAAATTGATTGTAAATATAAATCATCTACATGGTCATCGTTTATATTAATTTGATTTCGAAATTGATTTTTGGGAATATAGATTTGCCAAATATATCATATTTTTGTTTCTTAACTCAGCAACAATAGAGCAGAACACAATGATTATACACAATTTTCAGTGTGATCAAGGAGATACTTTTCCAAATTTCAAGTCATATGGTGTTAATTTGCACAAAATCAGAGTTTTGCCGAAAGAACCAGAACAATTCGGAGGGCAATGCAAAATGGTTCTGGAATTGTGCAGGACAAAGGAGCAGAAGAAGAAGTAGAGAAAAATTATGCATCATCTGGTGGAGTTGTTAGGCAAGAACAAATATTGTCTTAAATCAAAATTTTCGTTTTTTATGATTCTGTAATTATATTGAATAATATGCTTATAGATTTATACAATCTTTGAAATGGCTATGCATATCTTAAACTTTTTAAATTTTGATTTTTATACCCTTTTACCATTTTTTTTTTGTTTTTCAATTTATATGTCCACTTTTGTTTTATCATTAATGTTTTTCTTTCATTTTCCCAATATTAGTTAGTTTTTCTACAACTTATATCGTCTCTAAGTTACTGTTTTCCAATTTTTATTCTCTTATTTTTTTATATAATAAATTTGCACTATAGTTTAGACTATATTATAAATTTTCTTGTTATTCTAATTAGTTCGAACTATTAGAATTATTCTTTTTTACTATTTGGTTAGTTACTTAAGAACTACATTATTAATTTTCTATTTTTAATTTTATTTTTTCCAAATTAATTTTAATATTAACACATGTCATCATCTCAATCAATATTAGACAAATGTCACGATCTCGTGAATTATAATTTAGCTTACGTGTCGCGTTCTCGTCGACCGGCTTCTTTTTTATATAATAAGATTATAAAGAATGGGAAACAATAAGGATTCCATGTCATTCCTCATCATTTTTTTTCTCAAAAAAAAAATGAAGAGGAACGATTTGGAATCCTTATTACATTTAAATGATAAAAAAAGGATTAGGAATGTGATATTCCTCCTCATTCTTTTAATTTTTAGTGTGTCAAGAAACCTTAAAAGATGTAAAAGGGTTTTCTTACCAATGCACGTAGTTAACTAGGTTTAATCACTAAGTCAAACCGTTATAGGAGAGGCACAAAGTTGTATAAACTAGCCCGTAAGAGATCATCTTGTTAATGGAAAAGCCGCCCAGTCTAAACCACACCAAGCAGATAAAGTTAACGGAACATTGGCTCATAATAGAATACCTTGGCCTGGACTATGCTTGAGATATCGGCCAACTCTTGGAGCTGCATCCCAGTGGGCTTGTATCAGAGAACTTATGAATTGGGAGAGGATGTGTATAACATTATACATTTCCGGCCGTGTAACACCAAGATAAATGAAGCAATCGATCAAACGACGATAACGAGAAGAATCAGTCATTAGCTCACTATCAACAACGGCAAGCTTGTGTTTTTTTTCTAAAGGGAAAGAGACTAGTTTGACTCCAAGCAAGCCGGTTTTGGTGATGATGTCTAAAACATATTTTCTTTGCCACAAATAGATTCTTGCATGACTTGGGCCAACCTCGAGACCTAAAAATATCGCAGAACTCCCAAATCTTTCATGTGAAAACACTTACTCAAATAGTTTTTAAATTCGGTGATGATAGCTAAAAAACTGTCGGTGATAATCAAATCGTCGACATAAACCAGCACATGTAGACGGAAGTAAATTTTCTCGAGAGTAAAAAGAGAGTAAGCCGAGTAGTTTTGCTTAAATCCATAATTAGTTAATGTTGTGCTGAGTTTAGCAAACCAACATCTAGGCGCTTGTTTTCGACCGTAAAGTGATTTGTGAAGGCGACACCTTTGATTTATCATGTGTTTGAAAACCAGGAGGGAGCTGCATATATACTCTCGTCGAGATCACCATGAAGGAAAGCATTATGCACATCCATTTGATGAACTTTCTAACCATTAGACGCAACTTGTTGAAGAAAAGCCCTAATGGTGACCATCTTAGCAACCGGTGCAAAGTTTCGTTGTAGTCTTCAGCTTTGGTTTGATAATTTCCAAGAATAAAATTTAAGGTGAAAGACCCATTTGCAACCAAGTGCTTTCTTGCCTTTTGGTAAATAGACAACCTAAAATGTACAAAGATCAAATAATGCAACAATCTCGTCTTCAACTACAAATCGCTAGTTCTCATCTTCAATTGCCTCTTTGTAAGATTTAGGCTCGTGTCCAGATGTTATAGCGAATAAGAAGGATTGATAATTAGGAGAGAAATGCAAGCTTGATAATGTGTTGTCGATCGGATAGAGTTTTTGCGACATATAGTGTTCATGAAGAAATGTAGTAACGTAATCCGCTAGTTTTTTCAGAGGTTTCATTGATTAGAGACCACGACAAAGAGCTTCAGGCTCATATTTGATTATAGGAGCAGAGTCTGCCGATTGAAAGAGTTCGGGAGTAGTAGACGACGGAGATGGTGTTTCAATAATGTCTGAAACAGAGAGTTATGTTGCTTGAGCCGTTGAAGATTGATCATCATGTGAAGCGATGAGATCAATTGGTTTTGGCATAGAGGAATCAACTGTAGTTGTCTATGTTATTTGCACTTGTGGTAGTAAAAATTCATTATCATTAAAATCAACTAAAGTGGACAGAGAAGTAATAAGTGATCTGTAGTGAGAAGTTCAACTTGAGAAGCCATAGGAAATTTTGTTTCACAAAAAATTACATCTCCTGAGATGGAGATTTTCTTGGTGTCAAGATTGTAGACACGCCATCCTTTTTTGTCAAATGGATATCCAATGAATACAGACTTATTTGAGCTAGTTTCAAATTTATCTCCTCCATGTTTTTGGTTATGAACATAACATAGACAATCAAAAACTTTTATATTGTTCATGGGAGGAGCTTCGTTGTAAAGAAGCTCATACGGTGTTTTGCCATTGAGAAGCTTCGAAGGAGCCTGGTTGATCAAATTTGTAACATCTCGTGTTCACGGATAAAGGTTAAATTGTTACTTAGGAAAATATAGGAGCTTTTTGGCACTTAGAAATAGTTGGGAGGTGGATTATTAGAGAATGGAAATCTAATAATTGGCCAACAAAAGGTAAAGGGGCCTAAAAAGAGGTAAAATATGGAGAATATAATGGGGTCAATGGGTTGGGCCGTAGGGGAAATTATGAAGCCCGTAGAAATTTTAGGGAAAAGAAAACCCTAGGTTTACTTGGAGAGGAAGGCAAAAAACGTGGAGGTTAAGTAATTAAGGCGGGCTTGGCCCATCTAGTAAGGAGATGGAGAAAATTTAGGATAGCGAATATTCTCCTAGAGTATTCGGTGGTGTATAAGTAGTGAGCAAAGAGAGCTCATTACTCTACACACAAAAAATTATTCTCACTCGAGAGCCAAAGAGAAATGCTTTGGAGCAAAGAGAATATGAGGAGCTTGAGAGGAAACTCAGCACCCCACGTCCTAAGAGGGCAATTCAAAGCCAAGGTAAGGCTACAGTCCGTATGGGTTAAGAAGCTAATTTATTCTTTTTCTTCTTTTCCCCATTATTGTTTTCATATAGTAGTTAGTAGTATGGGTTAAGAGTAGAGTAGATATGGATTGAGCGAAACTCGGCGTGGTTGAAGGACTGGCCGAGGGCTTGATCCATGTACGTAAGTGGTACGTACGGATGGGATCCAGATGTATGCTTGAGATAGAATGGACAATAGGTCTAATACGTATGTAGTATGATGATGGTACGTACGTAGTACGATAGAACGGAGAGTAGGTTTGGTATGTATGTAATACGATGGAACGGATAGTATGTCTGGTATGTTTGTGGTACGATGACGGATCTAATCCGTACGTATGCGGTACAATGGAACGGATGATGGCTCGGTACATGAAGTGTTTATCTATTAACGGCCTCGGGGTTGCCTCAGTACAATAATTTAGAGATGCTATAGGTATGTCTTCGTGGTTGCCTCGGTTCATCTTGTCAAAGGTTAATACATGCAGTGTAGGAGAAGAGATCGCATCAATGCTAACCTAGAAAGCAGTTGTCCGCTGGTTGGAAGGTCATGATCGGGGATCAACACGACCTAAATCTGAAACAAGCACAAGGCCATAAGGATAGGCTTAAGCTTGGCCATAGGCACAGTGACAGAGCATCCGGTTGGAACATGGCGATACAACTAAGGACTCAAAGGTGTTTATGGCATATGGTCTAGACATGGACTTGATCTATGAATACATTGGCTATGGATTGTATACATGCGCCGAGGACACGTAATAGGATTTCAACCATATGCTCGGGGAAACTTGTCTTGGCTTAGGCTAAGGCAAGTGTGACTCGTTGTTTGGTGAGAAGGACAGGAACTCTAAGGAGTGCTATGATCCTAATCACATTTCATATTGCTAGGATTGTTTAGGAAGTATGAAATGATGGTTTATTGTCATTTATGAATTGAGTCTTGGATATGCAAAGCTATACCCTTTCCAAGGAGCTACATGAGCCAAGTATTTGATCTGCTTGCGGTCACTAGTAAGTGGCTCGATCAATCATCATTACATCATGGAAATAGAGCTATGGTAAAATAAGTGATTGAGTAAGGATATTCTAAGTTGAGGAAGTGCTTATTCATAAGTTCTGTTACGCAAAAACTACTTTACCACAAAGTGGAAAGAGAATTTGACTCATGCGACTTTGTGCTTACCTCTGGAAACTCATTGTATGGATAACTGTGACTAAAATAAGGACGTTGATCATAAAAATTATCATGACCCACTGGTTCTTTTTTGCCGGGTTTAATGTACCATTAGGGTAAATTACCCAGACAAGATAGGGCTGATCAAATGTAAATATTGCTCGATCGATCCTTAGTCAGCCCGACAATAGGTCTATTGGTAAGATTAGTTTCAGAAGTGCTTGAGAGGTTCAAGAAAACTCTTACTTGGTGTTATACAACCCAGGGTTAGAGGAAGAACATATACTAGTTGTGTTACAATTTGATATCTGAGTCTTTCACAATTAACGAATAGTTTGATGTGTGTATTTCTGTACAGATGGCTACCATATGGCCATAGATGTGTCATGGGTAACGTATCGGGATAGCCATGTTTACCTGGGGCCGACCATACGAGACAAAGGTATTGTGTGAAATGCTTCGGCTATTGTTCGAGAACGTAGAGGTATTAAAGACTAGGATAAAATGGAAATAGAAACAATGCTTGTGAACTATAGGAAACAGTCTAGAGTAGAATGTATATTAAATTGGTAGGATAGTCAGTTCATAAGGCCACCAGAATTATATATCTTGCATAGGGCGTATGTATGGGCATACATTCCGCCTTGTTTGTGCTTGGCTTGAAAGTGGGCACGAAGACCTAACATGACTAGTAAGGCGTGTTAGATGACTAAAGGTATGAGTAAATTTTGCCGATGGACCAAATACGGTAATCTCGTAGAGATTGCTGATGGGATAAATATTGTTGGGTAACTACTGGATAGTACCGATTAATGGTTACTCAATAGTGTCTACGGATTAAGCGTAGCTTAGGACGGATAGTTAATTTAAAGTATGAAAGGATAAATGTGAAGGTCACTTGTAAAGTAACGAAACACATAGTGATGGGGTATTATATAGGAGTTATAGTGGTTACGGGTAGATTAGGATATGTTAAGTCATGGAACGGAGAAGACCGTTTTACTAAGTATTCAATACTCACCCCTCACCAGAGTGGCAGGATAGGTAACCAAGGAGGTGGATCAGAGGATGGCAAGGACGGAGCAGTAGTAATGGTGAAGACTTTTCCAAGGCTTTGTTTATTAGTACATAAATACGTTGTAATTTACCAAACAGTGTAAAGAAGTTTTTAGAGCAATGAAATGATATTTGAGTTGACTAATATTTAGTCGTTGACTTTTAGTCGATAAACCGGGTGTTACAATTTGGTATCAGAGCTCCATAGTTACTCCAGTTCTGACTAGGAGGACAACGTTCAAGATTTCTTTGGAATACTTGGAAACGATTTGCACTTGCCACTGCTTCAACCTAGTCGGTTCACCTTGGTTATCATGGTAACTGGGATTAGTAATAGTAGGTTCCTTTTTAAGATGACAACCAGAAGAAGGAACGCAGTGCTAGTAGTTTAGCCAGTTAACCTTCGGGCGAATGCGGAGGAAGTGCCTCTAGCCCCACTTGAGGCACCAGAGCAACCCCAAGTGGAGCCAGTAATTCCGGCTAAAATGGTACCAGAAGCTCCTCAAGGAGAGATCATAGCCTCCCTACGGCATGGGTTGTTGGATATCCGGACCTTGCTTGGTACAGTAGTACAACAATAAGTCCCAAGAAACCCTGCTGGACTCAGGCCGTTAATCAGCAAGTTCTTCCAATAGGAGGAATGCCCCCAACAGTGAATGTTCCCCCAGTGGTGAACGTGCTTCCGGTAATAAACGTTCCTCCAATGAAAATAGTGCCAACTTACTGGGAGATCCTAAGAGTATGAAGGATATAGATACTAGAACCTTTATAGGAAAGAGAGCTAAGCCAACCGTAGTTGATGCTTGGTTGAAGTTGCTGGAAAGGAAATTTGAGTCAGCCAAGTGCCTAAGGGAATACAAGAAGAAAAATGATGTTAACTACCTAAAGGAGGAGGCTCTGTTATGGTGGGAATGCGTAACCCAAGGATGGGCAAACCTATAATGCACCTAGGAGATATTCCGCAAAGAGTTTGTGAAGAAGTATTTTCCACAGGAATCGCTGGATCGCTAGGAAGGAGAGTTCCTGGAACTCAAACAGAAGAATCTTCCCTCGTGCCAATACGGAGAGAGCAAAGAGCATATAACCGCTTGGGGAATGGAAACCCTAGCATTATCGTGCCAATGGTGCACGTAGGTGAGAAGATGTTAGCATCATCTTTGACATATTAGAATAAAGGTGTTTGAAACTCTCATGGCAAGCAAATGAGAACTTTAAGGGAGAAACAAAGAGGATCGCCAATGGGTGGACACCGTATGGAAGAAAGGTCTGAGAGTTGGGGAGCACATCAAGACATATATAGTTTAACACAGATGTATCAATGCAAGGAAAGCAGAGGGAAGTTAGTCTAAGCAAATCAAAAGAACACAACTAGTGGACTCAGCACGAGCAAAGGAGACACGGTGGTATTAATAAAGAATGCTCTTCTAAATCTTGGGGGACCTATCAGGCAATCATCCCATTTACTAAAAGTAGGAGACTTGGATGACGGCTACTTGTTGAACATTCTACTCTAACGGAGAAAAGAGCAGACCCAAATCCATAGCACTATACCAGACGGCCCAGCAAGGATGACATTACACAAGAAGCATCAAGAAATTGTACCACCCATCACTCAACCCACAACGCAACAGCGGTCGTTGTTACATAAAAACAGAGGCCCTTGTGTACTGGGGATGAAATCAAGGAGAAATATAAGCTTCCTAGTACCAAGATAATACCATACCAACTATGCAGAGAAACACTCTTTAAAGCTAGACACCGTGTTCAGCATATTGTTCAATGCCCTTACAACTTTCAGAGGAATGACGATCACGATTTTTCAAGCACCACCTAGACGACTTTGTAGTAATGTATGTTGAAAATCTATTACACTTAGACTCGGAGGAGCACAAGTGTCTAATGTGGGAAGGAAACCCACTTAAGAAGATCATTGGAATGGTTGAACGACGAGGATGAAGGTCTGCAACCGGAGCTATAGATTCAAAAAGGAAGATGGATGCCACGGGATCCGAGCACGGATCCATTTCAAGGAGGGGGGGGGGGGGGGGGGATTTGTAACATCTCATGTTCACTGATAAAGGTTAAATTATTACTTAGGTACCAATGAGTTGGGCTGTAGGGAAAATTATGTTGGAGAGGCAGGCAAAAAACGTGGTGTTTAAATAATTTAGGCAGGCTTGGCTCATATAGTAAGGAAGTGGAGAAAATTTAGGAAAGTGAATATCCTCCTAGGGTATTTGGTGGTGTATAAATAGTTAGCAAAGAGAGCTCATTATTCTACACACCAAAATATATTCTCACTCTAGAGCCAAAGAGAATAGAAGAAGCTTGAGAAAGAACTCGGCACCCCACGTCCCTAGGAGAGCGGTTCAAAGCCAAGGTAAAGCGTGATCCATTCTTAATATATCATTTTTCTTCTTTTCTTCATTATAATTTTCATGTAGTAGTTTAGTGGTATGGGTTAAGGGTAGAGTAGATATTGGTCTAGAGAAACTCGGCTTGGGTGAAGGTCCAACCAAGGGCTTGATCCATGTACGTAAGTGGTATGTACAGATGGGATCTGAACGTATGCTTGCGACGGGATGGACAATAGGTCTGATACGTATGTAGTACGATGGAACGGACAGTAGGTCCGGTATATACTTAGTACGATGGAACAGATTGTAGGTCCAATACGTATGTTGTACAATGGAATAAATAGTAGGTCTGGTACGTTTATGGTACGATGACAGATGTGATACGTATGTATGCAAAATGATGGAACGGATAATGGTTTGGTACATGAAGTGTTCATGTATTAACGTACTGGCATGGCCTCGAGGTTGCCTCGGTACAATGATATATAAATGCTATCGGTATGGCCCCGGGATTGCCTCGGTTCATCTTGTCTAAAGTTAATACGGATAGTGTAGGAGTAGAAATCGCAATAATGCTAACCTAGAAAGCAGTTGTGCGTGGGTTAGAAGGTCTTGATCAGGAATCAACACGACTTTAATCCAAAACTAGCACAAGGTGTAAGAATAGGCTTAAGCTTAGCCATAGGCGCAGCGATAGAGCATTCGGTTGGATCATGGCGATCCAGCTAAGGACTGGAAGATGTTTATGGTCTATACATGGACTTGAACTATGAATACGTTGGCTATGGATTAAATACATCTGTCAAGGACACGCTATGGGATTTCAACCATATGCTCGTGGATACTTGTTTGGCCTTAGGTTAAGGCAAGTGTGACTCGTTGTTTGGAGAGAAGGACATGAACTCTAAGGAGTTTTATGGTTCCAATAATATTTCATATCGCTTGGATTGTTTAGGAAGTGTGAAATGATGGTTTACTGTCATTTCAGAATTGAGTCTTGCATATGCATAGCTAAACCCTTTCTAGGGAGCTACCATGAGCCAAATGTTTGATCCGATTGGGGTCACTGGTAAGTGGCTCGATTGATCATCATTTAATCATATAAATAGAGCTATGTTAAGAAAAGCGATCGAGTGAGGATTGTCTAAGTTGAGGAAGTGATTATTCATAGATTCTGTTACGTAGATGCACTTTTTAGCAAAGTGAATGAGAATTGACTCATGTGATTTTGTGGTTACCTCTGGGGACTCATTGTATAGATAAGTGTGCCTAAATAAGGACTTTGATCGTAAAAATTATCATTACCCATTGGTTCACTTGTTTGTCGGGTTTAACGTACCATTAGGGTAAATTACCCAGACATGATTAGGCTGAGCAAATGTAAATGTTGCTCGATCGATCCTTAGTCAACCCGACAATAAGTATATTGGTAAGATCAGTTTGAGAACCGCTTGAGAGGTTAGCAAACTCTTACTTGGTCTTATACGATCCGGGGTTAGAGGAAAAACATATACTAGTTGTGTTACAATTTGGTATCTGAGTCTTCCATAATTATCGGATAGTTTAATAAGTGTATTTCTGCAGAGACAGCTACTGTATGGCCATAGATGTGCCATGGGTAATGTATTGGGATAGCCATGCTTACCAGGGGCGACCATACAATGCAAAGGTATTGTGTGAAATTCTTCGAGTATTGTTTGAGAATGTAGAGGTATTAAAGACTAGGGTAAAATGGAAGTGAAAACCTTTCATGTAAACTGTAGGAAAGAGTCTAGAATATAATCCATATTAAATTAGTAAGATTATATATATTACATAGGGCGTATGTATGGGCATACGTTCCACCTTATTTTTGCTTGTCTTGAAAGAGGGTACAAAGACCTAACCTGATCCAATAGAGCATGTTAGATGACTAAAGGTATGAGTAAATTTTGCCGACGGACCGAATACGATAATCTCGTAGAGATTGCTGATGGGATACATAATGTTGGGTAACTAGTGGATAATACCAATCAGCGGTTACTCATTATTATCTATGGACTAAGCGTAGCTTAAGATGGATAGTTAATTTAAAGTATGAAAGAATAACTGTGAAGGTCACTTGTGAAGTGGCGAGACACATAGTGTTTGGGTATTATGTGGGAGTTATAGTGGTTACGGGTAGATTAGGATATGTTAGGTCGTGGAATGGAGAAGACCGCTTTACTGAGTATACAATACTCACCTCTTACCAAATTGGCAGGATAGGCAACGTTGGAGGTGGACAAGAGGGATGTCAAGGATGGAGTAGCAGTAATGGTGAAGACTTTCCCACGACGTTGTTTATTAGTACCTAAATACGTTGTAATTTACCAAACAATGTAAAGAAGTTTTTAGAGCAATGAAATGATATTCGAGTTAACTAATATTTGGCCATTGACTCTTAGTCGATGAACTGGGTATTACAAGATTTCCCGCTGTAAGTACACAATAGATCCAAAATTCAGTTGATAGATATGACGATGCTTGCGTTATACTCTCCCGTTTTGCTGCGGAGTTCCAACGCACAAGGTCTCGTGTATGATTCCCTTTTCTTGAAAGAATTTTTTGAGACATACAAATTCGGATCCATTATCGCTACGAAGAGTCTTAACTTGCGTTTCAAATTGTCATTCAACAAGAGTTACAAAGTTTTTAAGATGTGAAGTCGCGTCTTGTTTTGAAGGCAAGAGATATATCCATAAAGTGCATGAATAATCGTCGATAATTGTCAAGAAATATTTGGAACCGCATATAGATGTAGTGCAATACGAACCCCAAAGATCATAGTGAATCAACTTAAAAATCTTAGTAGTCTTATTACTGCTTAATGGAAAAGATTCTCGTGTTTGCTTAGAACAAATAAAAATCTCACAGGTCTTAGAATCAAAAACACCATTCACTGAATCTGGTAAATGCAATAACTTCAAAGCTTATGAAGAGGGATGTCCTAGACGATTGTGTCAAAGCTTCATAGAAGTGTTAGAACTCTGAACCGCTAAAACAACATTGACTCCGCAAAAGAAGTATAATCCATTCAATTGCTCACCCGCCCCAATCAGCATCTTTATGATGTGGTCATGAACAATACAAAGCCGATAAGATATCTGAAAATGCATCTCCTATCTCTAGTCAATTATGATAGGAGATCAAATGACAATGTAATTCATCAAGAAAAATACATTATTAAGAGTAAGAGATGATCCCATATATGCCTTTCCATGTTTGTGCGATGTTGTAAATCTCCCATCTAGTAATTTTATCAACATCAGAGCCATATCACAAACATCACTTAAGTAACCGAGACTCCCAGCCATATGATTAGAAGCTTATGTATCAATAATCTAAGACTCGATAAAATACCTACCCGTAGAATTTGTTGGCTAGAGGAGACTTACATTCATTTCAGATATTGACAAGAGTTTTCCATTGATGGTCACTTAAGCCACTAAAACCGATCTTGTCAGAATCCGTGATGACAGAGAGTGCGTTGTCCAAGGTTGAGTGGATGTGATTTGCTCGAGCCATCGTCCAGCCCCTTCCTCGCGATGGAGTAGAGGTCGAATTAGATCCAAAATTCGGAGGCTGTGAGTTTCCGTATGAACTAGGACCTTGTTTGCCTTGAGTTCTTTCAACTCACCATGATGGATAACCGACTTTCTTAAAACAAATTTTCGCAGGGTGACCATTACGACCACAAAGAATGCAAAGTAACGTACTAGTAGAAATGGTACACACGTCTTGACGCGGTTTGTATTGAGTATGAACAGCAAAGCTTACATCGTTTGTTTTCTCTTCATGTAAACGAGCTAATGCTTTTGATTCCTCGTCTTGGGAAAGAACGTTATACGCTTCATCGAGAGAAGGAAGTGGAGTTCGTGATAGAAGTGACGACTTCACAGCTCCGTATAAAGACTCATCAAGTCTCATAAAAAATTGATGGAGCTTGTCTTCTTTCCGTTCTCTCGCAATATCTTCTAGTGTTTGACCTTTTTGGTAGTCAACCAAACTGGTCCAAATCTTTGTGAGCTTTCCGTAATATGCTTCAATAACTGATCCTTGTTGTCGACAATTTTCGAGTTTGGTCTTTAAGCATTATACTCTCTGACCGTTTTTTACAGCAAATCTTGTTTGAATTTGAGTTCAAATTTTTGATGCGTCGCCGTTGTGTGCAAGAGTAGGTTACAGTGATTCAACGATTCTTAATTTAATCCATGATATAACTAGCGCGTTGTTGGCGCACGAATCCTCATACTCTTCAGAAGTTTGTGATGGATGTGGGATTGATCCATCAGGAAAACCGAATTTCTTACTTGCTTTTAGAGCAAGTCGTATATTGGCAAACCACTCGTCGTAGTTAGGTCCGTGTAAGGATGGTCGAGAGATAATAGTTCCAGGATTATCACCCGAGGTAAGATCTTATGGTGATATAGTTTGGCGAGCCGGTAGTGATGTGGAAACAAGAGCAAAATCTGTGTTTGTCATCCTGAAGAAATAGAGAAATGTGTTTATGCGGAATTTGAAGAATTTCAAGATCAAGACACCGAAAACCTTTGTGTGGTTAGATTTTCAACGCTTTGATACCATGTCAAGAAACCTTGGAAGATGTGAAAAGGTATTAATTTGTTGAAGGAAACGGATATACATGTGTATGGCGACCATTATATTAGGGCATGTAACAGCCTGACTTAGCGATTAAACCTAGTTGACTACGTGCAGTGATTGTAATCTCTATATAAGGTCTTACTTAAGGTTCCTTTAATATTTATTTACATAGCTTAAAATACAGAAAAAATGGAAACAGTTCTGGAACATATACAAAATAAGAGAGGAAATAGCGAAATGGTGGGAAAAGCCTCCGAATCAGCGTCGTGTGCAATTATACATACATTCGAGTTTGGAAAGAGGGATTCCTATAAAATAAAAATAAAAAAATGTTGATTGAGATCTTTGTTTGGGTTTAATACTAACAAAAATTGGACGAATACTTAGCGTCGTGTGCAATTTAGCTTAAGTGAATCACATAGAACTGTATAAAATTAAAATATCTTAGATAGATTATGTAGTGTTAAGTCGTAATTTTATAGGGACAACCTTAAAAGTGTTTAAGCCTGAATTAATAAATTTACGGAGTTTTAATTTTATTTTTACATATATTATATTATACATACATTCGAGTTTGGAAAGAGGGATTCCTATAAAATAAAAATAAAAAATGTTCATTGACATCTTTGTTTGGGTTTAATACTAACAAAAATTGGACGAATACTTAGCGTCGTGTGCAATTTAGCTTAAGTGAATCACATAGAACTGTATAAAATTAAAATATCTTAGATAGATTATGTAATGTTGAGTCGTAATTTTATAGGGACAGCCTTAAAAGTGTTTAAGCCTGATTTAATAAATTCCAGAAAATTTTAATGGATATTGATTATCAAACTCGTAATATATTGCTTAAGATTTAGGTCTCTCTTTGTGATATTTATAAGATACCTTAAACTTTTTCCCTCTTTATAGAAACAAATGACGGCCCATACATTTCTCGATCAAGTTAGAGCTAAATTTAGATGCTGGACAAACATCAATAATTCTTTCTTGCGTTCGAATACTACGATTGTTTCCGTATGGAACCACATATTTATCATCCCATAATCTTTTCTGGAAAAGATGTTAATGTAGCGACCCGGAAATTAATCTGCTATAACAATGATAAACCGAATAACGAATTCAAGAAAGCAAGAACGAATTCTCTTTCCTTAATTCAAAATATCGTCCGTAGTGTGACGGTTTTTTGTACGATAATGAATCCCAGGATACGATCTTGATTAAGACTAATATGCAACACTCGTATTAGAATCTATGAACATATATATCTACGATATACTCTCAACTAATGCTAAGACCCGGAGAAAAAACGCTTACAAGTTAACTCGAAGAAAGAAAGAGGGAGTTGCGGTGGAGCAGTGGGCTCGACGGAAGTAGTTGCGGTAGAGCAGTGGGCTCGGTCCATTATCATGTTGAGCAGTGGGCTCAGCCTAACCCAACTACTTCCGTCGAGCCCACTGCTCCACCGTAAAATGAGTTGCAACCTCCAACTCAGTCCCAACCACTACAAAATCAGCCCCCTCCTAACCAAACTAGTCTCTCAACCCACACCATTAATCAACGTACCTCTCGAAAACCACACAAACCTACCCAAACTAAACCACCTATCCAAAATTCCCACAAAATAAAAACCAGAGCCAAAAATAATATCACAAAACCAGTTAAGAAAACTTCAATGCTTGTTACAACTCCAGTGTTCAAAAAGGAACCAACTACAATTCATCAAGCGCTAAAAGATGAGGATTGGGGCCGAGCCGCATCGGACGAATTTAATGCACACACTGGCAATCACTCATGGGATCTTGTTCCGTCTCAACCTCATCAAAATCTCGTTGGGTATCGCTGGGTGTTTACCACAAAATTCCACTCCACCGGTGAACTTAAAAGATACAAAGCTCGTCTTGTCGCAAAAGGGTATACACAACAATATGGTCTGGACTATGCCGAAACCTTTAGTCTTGTAATCAAAACTACTACAATTCGACTTGTTCTTGATATTGCTACTAAACGATCGTGGTCTCTTAAGCAACTTGATGTCAATAATGCATTTCTTCAAGGAGAGCTCACCGAAGAAATTTATATGTCACAACCACCCGGATTCATTGACAAGGATCGCCCGGATTTCGTGTGTCGTCTTCGCAAACCAATTTATGACCTCAAGCAAGCTCTGCGTGCTTGGTATCTTTCTCTTAAACAACATCTTTTGGCTCATGGTTTCGTGGCATCTTTGGCCGATACATCACTCTTCATCAATACGATTGGTAATGATATCACATATGTTCTTGTGTATGTTGATGACATTATTGTCACAGGAAACAATGATGATCGGGTTGCTCAAGTTCTTAACACAATTGCAACACGTTTTTCTATTAAGGACCCGATTGATCTTCATTACTTTCTTGGCGTGGAAGTTACTCGCACCAAAACATGACTTCATTTGATAAAAAAGTATATTGCTGATCTTCTTGCCAAACACAACATGACAGAGGCCAAATCGGTCACCACTCTGCTTCCATCATCACCGAAACTTACTCTCCATGGCAGCCCCCTTTTACCGGATCCTTTTGCAATATCGCTCTCTCGTTGGCAGCCTCTAATATCTTGCCTTTACGAGACCGGATTTGTCTTATGCCATCAACCGTCTTTCTCAATTTATGCATAAACCAACTCAAGATCATTGGGGAGCGGCCAAGCGTATCTTGCGGTATCTTGTTGGCACTCAAACTCATGGTATTCACTTTCATCGAGATTCTCCATTAACACTTCATGCTTTCTTGGATGCGGATTGGGCCGATGATGTTGATGACTATGTCTCAACAAATGGATACATTATTTATCTTGGTCGCAATCCAATATCTTGGTCCTCAAAGAAAGAAAAAGGTGTCGCTCGTTCCTCGACCGAAGCCGAATATCGAGCAGTTGCTAATACCGCGGGTGAAGTAAGATGGTTATGTTCCTTACTTACCGAGTTACACATTGATATCCCACAAGCTCCGGTGATATATTGTGATAATGTTAGTGCGACATACTTGTGTTCCAATCCCGTTTTTCACTCTCGCATGAAGCACATAGCATTGGATTATCATTTTGTTCGGAACCAAATACAAGGTGGTATGCTTCGTGTATCTCACGTTTCAACCAATGATCAACTGGCGGACACATTAACCAAACCATTACCACGATCACGGTTTCAACATGCGTGTTCCAAGCTTGCAGTCTTCAAGAATCCTCCATCTTGAGGGGGCGTATTAGCCAAATATGTAAATAATATATTTCGGTATCTCTTAAGATTAGTTTCCTAGTATTTAGCCTCAAGTTACTCCATAAGTTACTCCTCTCTAATTTGTATAAATGTATGTAATCGTCTCTGAAATTAATATCAATTACAATTTCTCAATTCATATATATTGAACCAAGAATAAACCGGTTAGTTTAGATTGCTTATGCCACAAGAAACAAAAGCAATAACAAAACCACGAGCCGGATAAATGTTGTCAAACTAATGAACCAACACTAATACGGTTTGATAACTAAACCAGAGCCAAATAAACACAACAAACTCAAATCCGGTTTGAATAATTGAACAAACCCAATGCTTTGTGTTATTGCAGGCACATAGCCGATTGTTTTTTATTTCAAACAACGAATCACAGACTCGCTTAAAAAATGTTCGTGGAGACGTTGTGGGTCTGATCAACACAGGTCGCAAACTCGCTTGTAAAACGTTCGCAGAAAACGTGTTTGTATGATCGGAAAACAAATCGTTTGAAAGCAAGGCAAATTTAATCCGTTTCGGATTGACTTTGAATTAAGATGATTCAAAACGAATCACAAACTCGCTCGGAAGCGTTTGTGGAGACGTTAGAGTCTGATCGTTAACGAATCGCAAACTTTTTCGCGGAGACGTTTTAGAATCGAAATCGTTTCGAGGTTAAAGCAGATTAAAATCCGTTTCAGATTTTATTTTGAATTAAGACTGTAGGGATCTAGAAATTAATCTGCTATAACAACGATAAACCGAATAATGAATTCAAGAAAGCGAGAACGAATTATCTTTCCTTAGTTCAAAATATCGCCCATAGTATGATGGTTTTTTGTACGATAATGAATCCCAGGATACGATCTTGATTAAGACTAATACGTAACACTCGTATTAGAATCTATGAACATATATATCTACGATATACTCTCGACTAATGCTAAGACTCGGAGAAGAAACGCTTACTAGTTAACTTGGAGAAAGAAAGAGGGAGTTGTTGTGTATTCCTTGCTTTTGATATCTGTGAAAGCGTTAAAGAAAATAATAAGAAGATGTTGGTTTAAATAATCAAAACATGATCAGTTACGGTTCCGTAAAAATCTTTCACGTGAAGATCTTTGAACCACTTTGACCAAGTGGAAAAGATAAGTGGCGTGATATGTGGAGGTGAGTATCATGGGTTGGTTAGGATCAAATCTTTTATCCCAAACCGAAACCGAATACCGAATATACAATTATCCTCCCTACCAAACCGAATCCTTAACCCAACATTTCTCATTCAAAACTTATTATAGTTAACATTGTAATTAGCCCATTAAGCCTATATTAGTAATGCAACTTTGCGTTCCAACAGTTAACTAGGTGATTCTTCCAGTTTCAAGACTCTTCAGAAGTAAAATCATTGCAAAATATGTGATAACATGTTAGCTTATCTAGATCCCTACCGATTTAGTGTCTTTGTGTTGCAATGTTTGGTTTTAGAAAGCAAATAAGCAATATCGAGATTCAACTTTATAAATTGATTTACCATTATGTCTAGTCTTCCCACTTAAGATATACTCTACGATTAATTTTCATGTCTTTTTTTTTTTTACACCAAATCTTTGTGTGATCGACTAGTAACACTTCCATCGATTCAGCCATCGGACCAAAACAATATTCTCTCTCTTTTGTGGATTTTTCTTTAGTTGTTCTCTCTTATTCTTTGAGGTGAAACCCTCTTAGTCGTTGCGTTTGCTTTAATAGTTCTTTTGTTTTATTTTTTTAAAAATAGTTCTTTTGTTAAATCCCATTTCTTCTTTGTATAAAAATATAAAGTCATATATTGGAGATTTATTCTTAGTCATATATTTGAGGCAAATTCTAGGCACCACGTAAAATAGAGTCGTGCGTGTGATTTTATCTAGGCATTTGTGTGTTGTTGCCTCGACGTGAGGCCATGTTTTTCACTTGACATATATACTAATTCTCAAATGAGAAATTTCCCGGAATACCAATATTATTTGAAAAGTTTGAAAAATACAATTTTTCATTAGTTCTAAAACCATCACAAATACAAAATTTGATTTTTAATGGATTTGTAGTTTAAATTTTTGGATTTGGGTTAACTATTCTCAAATTAGAGTATAGTTTTAGGAGGTATGGTTTGAGTTTGGAGTTTAGGGTTTAGTTTTGAATGTTGAAATTTCATTTTAATTTTGTAATATTTTAGAATTTTGACAAAAAATGATATTTTTTGAAATTTTTCAAAAAATGGTGATATTATTGAGAACCACCCTTTTGAAATTGATTAAAATAATATGGATTAGTAATATTATATATTTTAAAGAGTAAATGGGCGATGATAGCACTTTATGTGGAAAACATTGGGATTATGGCACATCCACTAAATTGGTGTCTGTTTGACATTTTCTCCTATTGTTCACTATTTTTCTACCCTAATCCATTCACACTAATTACAAATTTACCATTTCTCTCTTGTTCACTTGTTCACTTTTTCACGTCAATCTCCCTTTTTTAATTTCTTTTTTTAATTTTTTTCTCCTTTCATGTTCGTTTTCTATTTTCTTATATTTATAATTTTTATAAAATTACTTTTTACTTTTCAAACCGCATTCATTTTCTTAATCTTTAGAGTTTCATATTATCATATTTTTCACATAATTTAAATGCTTCTAAATTTATAATTATGTGCTTTTATTTTATATATATGTGTATGTGAAATTGTGTATATATACGTGTATAACCCTAAACCCTAAACCCATATGTGTTATTTATACGTGTATGTGTATGTTTATGTGTGTACATCTGTTATATCTATGCATGTTTGTACATATATTTTATATGTGTACGTGTATGTGTACATATAGGTATGTACATATATTTTATATGTACGTGTATGTATGTATGTATGTGTATATATGTATATATGTTTTATACTTATGTATGTGTGTCTATGTCTAATTTTATGTGTACATATATGTATATGTGTATGTGTGTACATATGTTTCTCAATATACGTGTATATACATATGTTTTATGTATATGTATTATAAGTGTACGTTTATGTATATTTGTATATGAGTATATCTATATACATGTATATGTCTATGTTTGTATGTGTACCAATGTTTTATATGTGTACATGTATGTTCATGCATGTATATATGATTTATGTACGATATATATTTTTATGTATATGTATGCATGGATGTGTATATATATGTGTATATGTTATAGATGGGTGTATATGTTGCAGAAATAAAATAAATAAACAAAACAATTAAAAAGAAAAGGAAACCAAGCACGTTGAAGAAGAGAAAGAGAGAGCTTGGAGTAATGACACGGGTGTTTTGGAGAAATCACGATGGAAAGTGATAAGTGCCCTAAGAGCATGCAAATCCATGATTTTTCATAGGTATCATTAGCTTTATTTTACTATTAAATTTAATAGTTTTTTATTGTTTGAGGCTCATAATGATACTATTAATAAAACTGTTCTAGTGATAAGACCGGTGTCGGTATCAAAAAAAAAAAAAATTAAATTGGTTGCAAAATGAAAAATAATAATAATAATATATATGGAAACATAAGATTATAAAAGTATATATAACAATCCGTAAAAACGTAAAATTCACTTAAAAATCTTGAAAAAATGCATAGAAAAGCATGATGAACATAATGTAAGGATTTCAAATAATCAACATAGAGATTACCATAACAAAAACATATAGATTCCTGACATTGATGTCTCCAAAAGGATACAAAAAAAAAAAAAAAAAAAAACAAAAGATTTAAATTCGAGTTATGGCCTATGGTCCAAGTAGTTTCAGAGGTTGTTCATCTTTCTTCTCATTAGTTGCATTACCATTTGCAGCAGAATCTCTAAGAGGAGGCTCAAAGAGCTTGCTTGCGACATCAGGAGGCAAAGCCTCTTCACCGTGAAGAACGAGAAGCCCTTTCTCTATATATCAGAGAAGAAGGTTCGTTGTAGCAAATGGTCCACAATGAATCCACGAGATGTCTTTCTTATTTAACCGTTTCGAGATCCTCTTGCGACATTGAGGTGATTCCGTCGATACGTTCTTTAAGAAGCTGCCTTAGTTTCTCATTGCCTTTCTCTATACTGCTGTTGGATCCGATTCCGTCGTTTCTGTCTCTTGCAAGCTCGAGCAACCGATGTAGAGCAGCTTCTCTTGTCTCAGCCAAAACCATACAATGTTTTGATCATTTCAAACCGAGTGGCTTACATGATATAGCGCCAAGAGCCTGAGTTCGAGCATGAACATCTGCATCGGAAGGCGATGCTGGCAATGAAGTATACTTTGCAAGCTCCCTCCGGTCTTTGGTTTCTAGAATCATTGGGACAATGTCTGAATCCAATGCTTCTTTTCCAATCTGTATCATCAAAACTACCTGCAAATGTGGAAGGACTCAACGATCTAAAGATAGGGGAATTTGTGTGCAAGACTCTATCCAAGGCTGAAACTCAGGCTCTAAGCTCTAAGCTCTACACAAGAGTACATTACACAAAGTAAATGGATTTGAATCAATGTTAAATCCTTAAATCACATTCCATCTTCTGCAAAAGTATAGTAGCAATGACTTTCCACCTTAATTACCATTGTTACAGTATAGACTTTAGACATTAATATACAATCTATAAACACACACACATTGGTTATAGAGTTTGTTAACAGCTTCACATTAAGATTCCCAATTTCCATGGTGATGATATTGAGTGTTTCCCCAAGAAACCATAAATCCCAAATGTATAACACATTTCAAAGACTCTGCTAAATAGATTCTACATACACGCAATCGAAATTGAACAGAGATTTGATGTCAATTTCAAGAAATTTCGACTAATTTTGCACAAAATTGGAAAAATTCGAATACGACCCAACCAGAATACAAGCTTACTTGTTTCTTCATTTTGCAAAAATCCCTCGATTTGAACTCGTTTCTCGCCGATTTCTGGAGACGAAGCATGAACATCTCTCCTTTAAGATCAATAACCTCCTTGTTAAGCTCCTCCGTCGCCTTCGCTCTGATGTCGGAGAAGTTGGATTTGTTGGGCAAATGATTTTTAATTTTGTTTTTCTCTTCAACAAATCCGAATAAACTGAGCCAATGAAATTTTGCCACGTACCTCTTGATACCGTATCATCCGACTCACTCGGTTGATACGTATCAGACCCAATTACCATTATAAACCCATTTTTTATTTTCTTTTAATCATTTGGTACCAATGAAATATCATGAATGGGCATGGTCTAAGATTTCCAATAAAGTGACAAAAACTCATCAGATTTGAGAAATAAGTGCTATGTGGACCAATTATTTTTATTTTAAACATGTTAACGATATGTTACTTTTGCCATGCCACTTTACAATTATATCATTGTTTGAAAATCTTTGCAAGAATGTTATCTTCTTTTGAACTTAACTTTTATATTTTTTTGGGGTTGGGTTAACTATTTTATATTAGGGAATACTTTTTTAGGGTAGATTTTAGGATTTAAGTTAGAGTGAAAAAAAATAAAATTAATGATTTTGTCTTTTTATATAAAAAGTGGCTTGTCTGCAATAAATTTTCAATGATGACATATTTGGAAATAATATTTTTAAATTTGGCATGTAATTCTCCATCATTTTTAGGGCTTGCTGCATAATTTTTGAGAAAAAAGCTTATTAATTTTGACTCCACAAATTCCAGTGGTAAATGGGGATCTCTTTTCCTACATACGGAATTTAAAAGATTTAAGGGGTAGACTATGGGGTAATTGGTTTGGCTGTAGCTGTAAAAGTTTTGCTGTAGAATTTTTGTTGTAATTGTTTTTGCTGTAGCTGTACATGTTTTTTTTGCTGCAGAATTTTTTGCTGTAGATTTAGAAGTTGTAGCTGTAAAATTTTAGCTGTAATTATTTTAAAATAAAACATGATTGGTAAGTATACAATATGTGATGTAGTTTTAGTTTAATTAGTTTGTGTAGATAAAAATTATTATAATTTAGAAATTCATTGCTACTTCAAACATATAAAATAAAATTAGTTAAAAAGAATAATTTAATATGTTAAAAGTAGCAATAAATTTGTAAATTATAACAATTTTTATATGTATAAACTAATTAAAACATTATATATTGTATATTACTAATCATTTTTTATTTTATAATATTTTTATATCTAAAAATTTGAAATTACAGCTTATAAATGCACATCAAAAAAATCTACAACAAAAAAAAAGTACAACTACAACCAAATAATTTTTACAGTAAAAAAAATAAGGTTTTAGGCTTTTGACAAGTTACATCAAAAAAATTTTATTTTATTTTTTGGGTTGCAACTTTGAAAAAAAAGCTACATCATGATTTGTAAAAATTAGAAACAAGACTTTAGTTTTAAGAAAAAAGCTACAACATGATTGGTAAAGATTTTGTAATTTTTTTTATAACAAAGTTGTAGAAAGGCTGTAAACTAAATTAAAGCCCAACCAATCATCCCCTATATTTTGAAACTTTCTTTCAAAAATCCAAAAAAAAATCACTATCGAATATTTTTCTTTTTTATATACCTAGAATGTAAACTGTATACTTTGCTATAATTCTAGGGTTAATTTGCTAAATAACACAAAAAAAATTTATAATTAACAATCTAACAAATTTGGCCCTAGGTGGCAAAATGTTGACCATTAGATTTGGAGCAATTGGTTAGTTGTTTGATTATTATTTTTTTTTGGAGTTATTAAGCAAATTATCCCATAATTCTACACATATTTTTTTGTTCTTTGAGAAAAAAATCCTATACAATCTTTTTTTTCTTTTTATCAACAATCCTATACAAAGTTATATTATATTATTTGTATGCAATGTTCAATTTTTTTTCTTAACTTTCAATTTTTTATACAAGGTATATTAGAAGTTGCTTTTAAATGCTAGATCCAATATATACATATTGTAATTATTATTATTTTTGGTCATAATAATATGGATTAAAAGGCATAAATATGAACATTTTATCGTCCAATGATATTCTTACGGTTGATGAACTTTAATAAATCGGTACTTTAAAGACAAGAAGAAGAAAAAAATGGCATGTTCAATAAACAATGTAAAACAATTTGGCTTATAGGTAGAAGAACCAGGGGTAAAAAAAAAACTAAAATTTCCTGAATTAAAATTCGAATAATTTCAAATTAGCTTCTTCTTTTGTCCTTTTTCACAACGGTCGGATCACGGATTTTACAACATAACGGATCAAAAATTTAACGCCGTTAGCTCCATAGCGTATAACAAGTCAAACACCAGCGCCTGCCGTAACGGTCTCATTTATATTTTAATTTAATCCTTCGAATTTCATTATTTTCTTTTCCTCCCCCACTTTTAATTTAACCTTTTTCAGAGAAGAACTCTTTCTTATATTTCTCTTCTCTCTTTCTCTCTTTGTCTCTCGCCGGACGATAAACCATCATCGCCTGAAGATTTTTTCAAATCGATTCGTTTGAAAATCGCTTGATTCTTCGAGATTGCTTTCCAGGAATCGGAACCTAAACTCTGAATTCTCTGTTTGATCGGTACATTCTTCGCTGGTAATTTCCTGCATTCTCAAATTTTTCTGGTGATTCGGAGACGCATTTCAAGTATTACATCTTCCATTCTCGATTCTAATCGCGATTCTGGGATTTCACTTGTATACATTTGTGTTTATGTTTGATTTCTGGGTAGAAATTTCAATTTGATTGAAATCACGAACTCGTTAGGGCGTGATTTGCTGAATCCTTGTATTAGATCTGTTTATGAGATCAATGGAGGTTTAGAGTTTTGCTGATTGGGATTTTGACTTTCTCTGTGTGGATCATTGACTTACCATGGCGATTGATTTTGCGGTTGATGCAGGGATACATAGTTCACGTTTGTAAATGGATTCGAACCAATCGAAAAGAGGAGGTTCTGCGAAATCTCCGTGTCAAACTCCACGTTCGACGGATAAGTCGAATCGAGATCTTCGAACATTTGACTCGAACTCAAATCCAGCTAGCAAGAATGATAAAGAAAAGGGTGTGAATATACAAGTTATTGTTCGTTGCAGGTACATTTCGAAAATATCCTTTTGTGGCGGGAAGGTTTGTTTGTTACCTTGTGTTTATTGGTTTAATTAATGTATTCTGTATTTTCAGACCGTTTAATTCGGAGGAAACGAGGTTACAAACACCTGCGGTGCTTACCTGCAATGATCGGAAAAAAGAAGTAGCGGTAGCACAGAATATTGCTGGGAAGCAGATTGATAAAACGTTTTTGTTTGACAAGGTTTTATACGTCATCTCATTCTAAGTTTTTGATTGAATCTTTAAGGAGTTTTCGATTGTGTGCATAATACTAAGTTTGTGTACTTTGTTACAAATTGGATGAAAATCTGCTAGGTTTTTGGGCCAACATCCCAACAAAAGGATCTGTATCATCAGGCAGTTTCTCCAATTGTCTTTGAGGTTCTTGATGGTTATAATTGCACAATCTTTGCATATGGGCAAACAGGAACTGGAAAGACATACACAATGGAAGGAGGAGCAAGAAAAAAGGTACAGTGACCATTTTAAGAACATCATTTGAAGCATCTTTCACTGAATCCTTATTTGATGGAACCTATTTCGTTATTGCCAGAACGGTGAAATCCCGAGTGACGCAGGTGTTATTCCTAGAGCAGTAAAACAGATATTTGATATACTGGAAGCACAAAGTGCTGCTGAATACAGCTTGAAAGTTTCATTTCTTGAGCTCTACAATGAAGAACTAACTGACCTTTTAGCACCAGAAGAAACAAAATTCACAGATGATAAATCAAAGAAACCTCTGGCCCTTATGGAAGATGGAAAAGGTGGTGTTTTTGTCCGAGGATTGGAAGAAGAAATAGTTTCTACTGCTGATGAGATTTACAAAGTCTTGGAGAAAGGGTCAGCCAAGAGACGCACAGCAGAGACGTTTCTCAACAAACAAAGTAGTAGATCTCATTCAATATTTTCGGTTACAATCCACATTAAGGAATGTACTCCGGAAGGGGAAGAGATTGTCAAAAGTGGAAAGCTAAATCTCGTTGATCTTGCTGGCTCAGAGAATATTTCGCGATCTGGTGCTCGAGAGGTAAAGACTTTCTCTGATATAATGTACCAACGCTGTGAATTATACAAGTACAGAAATGGGTTGCTTAAGAACCAAGATTTTTAGATTGACAAAATAACAGTGATATCCATGATTTTACTAAACAATATGGGAGTTACTATATTGCAGGGTAGAGCTAGGGAAGCTGGTGAGATCAACAAAAGTTTGCTCACACTCGGACGTGTCATAAATGCTTTAGTTGAACACTCCGGTCATATTCCATACAGGTAAACAGAAAGATTTTGCCTTCACATATTTCTGTCATGGCCTACAAGTTTCTAATCATATGATTATACATATTTAAATTTCAGAGAAAGCAAGTTGACAAGATTATTGAGAGACTCTTTGGGAGGAAAAACAAAAACTTGCGTAATTGCTACAGTTTCTCCCTCTGTCCATTGCCTGGAAGAAACACTCAGTACCCTTGATTATGCACACCGTGCAAAACACATCAAAAATAAACCAGAGGTCCGTCAAATATATATTCTACTCTTTTATATCTGCTAGTTTAGTTATATAACACTCTTCCTTCTGCATTCAGGTCAACCAGAAGATGATGAAATCAGCTATTATGAAAGATTTGTACTCCGAAATTGAACGTTTGAAGCAAGGTATATATTTTTCACATGTTGAGGACCTCCTCCTTTGTTTATCAGATACTTACAGTTAGCTGATTTGGATACGTGCTCTGTTCTTGACTGTTCAGAGGTCTATGCCACAAGGGAGAAAAATGGAATTTATATTCCAAAGGAGAGGTATATTCAAGAAGAAGCTGAGAAGAAGGTGCTGTTCATATTAAGGATTAATTGCCAGAGTCATTTTAAATTTTATATGATAGATTCAGACTCTAATCCGGTTTGGTTACGGTTACGGTTACTGCAGGCTATGACTGAAAAGATAGAGCAAATGGAAGAAGAGTGTGAAGCTAAAGACAAGGTGAGCAGTTCGATCCGAAAAGATTATATAACAGTTGGTTCCTCCCAAGCTACTATTTTGCTCACTATTCTGATTGCTGAATGTAGCAAATTGTTGAGCTTCAAGAGCTGTACAACTCGGAACAGCTTGTAGCTGCTGGATTGAGAGGGAAGCTTGATAAGACAGAGGTACGACGAATTTTTTTTTTTGGCTTGTTGCCAAACACGGTTCTCTTTCCACTGAGATGCTTTCTTGTACTCTTTTCTGATTTCAGAATAAGCTCTTGGAAACTGAACAAGCATTGCTAGATCTCGAAGAGAAACATAGACAGGCAATTGCAACAATTAAGGAAAAAGAATACTTGATATCCAATCTCCTTAAATCTGGTAAGTTTGTTTTCATTGCTGATTTTTTTGTTCAGTTTATCGATGTTTGGATAGACCGGTTAATAACCTTTTTCACATTTTCTCAGAGAAAACACTTGTTGACCGTGCTGTTGAGCTTCAGGCAGAGTTGGAAAATGCAGCCTCTGATGTCTCCAACTTGTTCGCCAAAATTGGTTTGTATCGCTCTCTCTTCTCTCCCAAAATTTCCATCACATTCTGAAAACTCACTAAGCTATCTGATTCTAGAGAGGAAGGACAAAATTGAAGACAGTAATAAATCGCTTATCCAAGACTTCCAGTCACAATTGCTAAAGCAACTTGAGCTATTGAACAACAGTGTTGCATCTTCAGTTAGCCAGCAAGAAAAACAATTGCAAGACATGGAAAAAGTTATGGCATCTTTCGTATCTGCAAAGACAGAGGTAACATGAAAAGCAATGTAATAATGCCTATCCTCGATTATGTACACACACATAAAACTAAACTTTTTTGTTGTCTTCTCTTTAGGCTACTGAAACACTACGAGGAAGTTTGGCACAGTTAAAGGAAAGGTACAATTCCGGCATCAAGTCGTTAGATGATATAACCGGGAATCTGGATAAAGACAGCCAATCAACGTTGAATAACTTGAACTCGGAAGTGACAAAACATTCTCGTGCATTGGAAGATGTAAGAAGAGAATCATGTACTCAATTTTTCACTTTGATATTCTTATAATTGACTTTTGAACCCGGTGTTTAATCAGATATTTAAAGGATTCACATCAGAGGCGTACGAACTACTTGAAGGGCTTCAAGGTAGCCTTCACAATCAAGAGGAGAAGCTCTCTGCATTCACACAACAACAACGCGAATTGCATTCCCGATCAATGGAGTCCGCTAAGTCTGTCTCCACGGTGATGTTAGACTTTTTCAATACGCTAGACACGCATGCCATTAAACTAACAAAGCTAGCAGAAGAAGCTCAAAACGTCAACGAGCAGAAATTATCTGCATTTACAGAGAAATTTGAGGAGTCCATTGCAAATGAAGAAAAACAAATGCTTGAAAAAGTGGCGGAATTACTAGCAAGTTCACACGCTAGGAAGAAAGAGTTGGTTCACATAGCTGTGAAGGATATTCGTGAAGGATCATCTTCCCAAACCGGTGCATTGCAACAAGAAATGTCCGCGATGCAAGATTCAGCTTCGTCCATCAAACTCCATTGGAATGCTCACATGAACCAAGCAGAATCTCATCATCTCGATAACACTTCTGCTGTTGAAGTTGCAAAGGACGATATGCAGAAAATGCTTCTTAAATGGTAAAGTCACTTGCTTCTATTTCGTTAAACCGAAAAAAAAAAGTTCATCTACTAATGCCGGTTATATTGATTACTTTAGCCTGGAGAATTCGAGAACCGGAACCCAACAATGGAAAACCGCTCAAGAATCATTAGTCGATTTAGAAAGAAGGAATGTTGCAACCGCAGATTCGATTGTCCGGTAATGCTCTCTTCTTCCTTGCAAATGTTATTTATTATTACATTACATCCTCCAAATTGAAACTTAATCTTTTCCCCCATGTTAAACAAACCAGAGGAGCTAAAGAAAACAATGATAAACTACGAGCTCAGTTTTCTTCTACAGTCAAAACCACGTTAAGCGATGCGGATTCTGCAAACAGCGATATCCTCTCATCTATTAACCGTAAGTAATTATGAATTCTGTTTTCCTCATTTACATCGATTCGTAATAAATTCTCTTAATTTTGAAATCTTTCCATTTCGCAGACTCGTTACAACTCGATAAAGACGCATCAGCGGACATCAATTCAACAATCGGTCCTTGTTCTGAAAACTTAAAAGAACTGAGAACTCACCACGATGACAACGTTGTCGAAATCAAACAAAGCACAGGGAAATGTCTTGGTCAAGAGTACAAGGTAACGATTTTGGATCGAATATTTGATTTATATAATTGATGAATTAGGCAAAAGTTGATTAAATTATTTACTGAAAATAATAATCAGGTGGATGAAGCAACAAGCTCAACACCGAGGAAGAGACAATACAACGTTCCAACGGTTGGATCGATTGAAGAACTTAAAACGCCGTCGTTTGAAGAATTGTTGAAAACGTTCAAGTCATCCAAACAAATGCAGCAATCTAACGGAGATGCGAAACACGTTAGTAACGGAGGTCGACCTCCGTTAACGGCCATCAACTGAGAAAAACATAACTTCTGTGAGATTTGTTTTGTTTATGTTTATCGACTTCCGTGAGATTTGTAGGAACACGAGAAAGGAAGTTGTATAGTAAAAGAAACCAAAAAAAAAAAAAATTATCTCGATATTAGTATTTTTTTGAACTCACTCTTTTAGTTATATTACGTTTTTATTATGATCATTGATAAAGAATTTTCCTCTAAGAAATTCTAATTACTCATTTGAGGGAATAAGTTTTGGGGTGAGATAAAAAAAAAATAGGACAATTCTCAAAAATACGAGCAAATAAAATTTTTGTTTCAAATCTAGCACTGATATTAAAATGTTCTATCACTACCACTAACAACTGCTATACCAAATTGCATATGAAACTTAAAGAAAAAACTTAAAGTTGCATATGCTTCATCGATCTCATCACCATCTATGTTGATCTCATATCCGTCTCCGTCGATCTCATCTCCGTGTTCCATCACCATCGTTATCACCGTTGTTGTTGCCACTCATCAATGTTTCTTCGTCGTCGTCACGACTACTTGCTCATTTTCTCTCGCGTTAAAAGCTTCTTTCGAACCTCTGAAATTGAAAATCCACAAAATCCCTCCTAGAGTCAAAGCTTGGAGAAAGTTGACACTGAGATTTCATATCTCCTTCATCTATCGGCGCTTCACGTTTTCCATTAACGCATCCGCTCCTATAATAAACATTTTATATTTGTATAGCGCGCTGTGTAATCCTACTGAGGATGTAATAGTCAGATCTAAAATACATGGGGTATTTCCTCACTGTGGCCAGCAACGAAGGGAGGAGTCTGTTTTTGGTAAGACTAAGAATATCCACGGAGGATGTAAACAAAAACTGTTTAGAGAATTCTGCTTTGGTTAAGACTTAGGTAATACATTGAGGATATAAGTGAAACTGTTTCAGAGAAGTTTGTTTTGTTAAGACTTAGATACTATGAGCAAAACTATTTTAGAGAACTTTGCTTTCTCTTATTTTCTTGCAGAAAAAACTGAGTTCAAGAGATGGGAGTATACGAGTATATGGTATATGTACCCCCCTCCCCCCCTCCCCCACCCACCCTCTTTTTAGGAGGGGGGAAACTTAACCCATCCGAAGATGAGCTGCCTACGTACCCTTTGCAGGGATCAAGCCGCCTCATAGTTCAAGTAAGTACTTTTAGTGATCCGTATAGGATGCAATTGATATATCCGATCAGATAGGACTTTGAATGATCTGTAAAGGATGTAAATGATATGTCCATTTAGGTAAGACTTCGAATGATCCATAAATAATGTAAGTGATATGTCTGTTTAGGTAGGACTTCGAACGATTCATAAAGAATGTAAGTGACATGTTCGTTCAGATAGGATGTTACGCGCATGTGTTAGGTAGCGAACTAGGTAGCGGTTAAGCTAGGCACCAAATGAGCTAGGCACCTAGGAGAGTTGGTAAGTAGATGAGCTTGATAGCTAGAGCTGATATACAAAAGAGCTAGACAACTAGGAGCTAGGCAGCAAGGAGCTAAGCAGCTAGGAGCTAAGCAGCTAGGCGTCAAATGAACCAGACAGCTAGGAGATCTGGTGAGTGATGAACAAGGTGAGTCAACTAGGTAGCAGACGAGCTAGGTAGCTTGGAGAGCTGGTAAGCGAGTCAACTAGGCATGAGACGAGCCTGACGGCTAAGAGAGCTGGTAGGAGACGAGCCTGGCGGCTAGGAGAGCTGGTGAGCGATGAGTTAGGCGAGTTAGCTAGGCACCAGGCAAGCCAGACAGCAGTGATATTTGGCGAGCCAACGATCTTGGGGAGTCGATGATTTTGGGCGAGCCGCGAACAATTGTGTCAATTCGATGATACGAATAATGAGGCGAACCATTAACCTTGACAAAGGTAAGCCGAGAACATATGAAGGAAAATCCGTTGTTATAATGACGACGATCTGATCGTTTAAGTAGCAGATCATTGATTTAGGTTGTATTAGACGATGAGAGTGTTGAACTAATGTCCATAATGATGTATATATCTGATGAGGATTGCGATGGCAAAAATGACGATCCGTTTCTTTGATCGTGTCGATATGAAGACTTCATGTCGATCACAACATTGGGTAATCGTGATGATCTGTCTATGAGAAGAGCGTTAATCCGTTAGTGAGGGGAGCGATGATCCGACTATGAGATGAGTGACGATCTGTTCGTGAGAGGAGCGACGATCCTACTATGAAAAGAGAAACGATCAGTTTTTTAGAGGAGCGACAAGCCAACTATAAGAAGAGCAACAATCCGTTTGTGAGAGGAGCAACGATTCGTTTGTGAGAGGAGGAACAATCCGTTTTTTTAGAGGAGCGACGACCCATTTGTGAGAGGAGCGACGATCGGTTTTTTGAGAGGAGTGACGATCCGTTTGTGAGAGGAGCGACGATCTGTTTGTGAGAGAAGCGATGATCCGTTTTTTGAGAGGAGCGACGATCTATTTTTTTAGAAGATCGATGAGCGACGATCCATTTTTTTAGAAGAGCAACGATCCGTTTGTGAAAGGAGCGACGATCTATTTTTGAGAGGAGCGACGATCCGTTTGTGAAAGGAATAACTACCCGTTTGTAAGAGGGGCAACGATCCAACTATTAGAGAAACGATGATCCATTTGTGAGAGGAGCAACAATCCATTTGTGATAGGAGTGGACGGTCCGTTTTAAGTTTGTTTCTGATGATTGTCATCTCTGGGCATCTTCGCTTGCGTAATTTGCACGATGATTTTCTGAGTAAGAACGTCTCACGTGTCGCAAAGGTACCGTACGGTCATGAACATCACCGTAGAAATCATTAAACCCAATATCAAGAAACTTCAAAGAAGGTAAAGAGAAGACAAGTTATTGTAAATGTATCAAACGACGCTACAAATATCGAATTACAGATCTGAAACATGTTCAGGAAACTAGACAGACAGATCGTTCCAATGACATATCGATCTCAAACTAGATCCTTCTGTATCATCGTGAATTATCTTATGAAGTAGATCATAAAAGATTATGAGTTAGGTTTTTCAGCCTACACACATCACTGTAAACATGACAGAAGAAGCCACATATATCCGAGTATCAATTAAAAACTTGTTTTGGAAATTTGACAAAGAGATCTTTCTGATGATATGCTTATCATCTCGTGGATCTTTCTGGGTCACTGGGAGGAAGCTTATGAAGATGAATCACCGAAGGTAATGAGTAAGATTTTTAAGGAACATGCATTACTGGAAACGTGATAGAAAAAGCTACATATCTCGGATAATAGATCTGAAACCTGTTCTGGAAACTAGACATAATGGTCTTTCCGATGATATGTAGATCGTCTCATGGGTCTTTCTATATTTCTGGGAGGAAGCTTTTGAATGTGAATCATCGGAGGTGATGTGTAAGGTTTCCAAGGAACATGCGGCACTGGAAACATGATAAAAGAAGCTACAGATCTCAGATTATAGATTCGTAACCTGTTGTGGAAACTAGATGAAGATATCTTTCCGATGAACTTTAGATCGTCTCCAGGGTCCTTCTTGATCGACATAAAGATGTTGATGAAGTTGACTGGTCGTCATTGGTTCGTACGTACAACGATTTTTCTATATGAGAAAATATTTAACGTCCCCTTAGTCGTCACCAAATTGTAGGATTTGAAACTCTCTTAATTGTATTTGTAAGGGTGTTTAGGGAGATAAGAGATCTCTAGGGTTTGAATCACGAACGTAGGTTAAGAGATAGGTTGAATTACTATAAGAAAGCTTTTTTTTTTTGCTCTGAGAAAATTATGATCTCCTTTCGAGGTGAATATAATGAGCAATATATAGTTTTTCTAATCTAGGTTAAGTAGTTCGGTATGGCCCATTAAACAATCTAATAGCTTTTAGGCCAATATTATTATAAGTCTATTTTATATATGGGCTTAATATCATTTTGGGCCTAACTTTGGAGTGAGCTTTTATAAGCTTGCTCATGAATTTTTCATGTCTTTGCAGAGTCGTTCTTGTTGTTATATTGATTTCATAGGGGTGGAATCCGACCCCTACAACAATCAATTTGGTTTAATCCCCAACTCGTTTCACAAAAGAAGAAGAAGACATACCACAAAGATTATGAATCTCTGATTCATCGTTGTTTGTGAATCTGATCGGATCTTCGTCGAAGATTACATTTTACACCGATGCCGATTCGTCGTTCAAAAGCCTCCACCATAAAAATATAGTTTTCGTTGTTGTAACGCCTGCGAACCAAAATTAGGAATTTTGTTGCGTTTGTCAATCGACACAATGAGTGTGCCGATCGACACAGCCTAATGTGAACCGGTTCGGTTGGTTTTAATTGTCAGTTTAGTTTGGTTCAGGTTATGGAAACCTAAATGATCGTATATGAATCCCTTTTTGCTTGTGCAGCCGTAATTGGTATCAGAACACAAGGGTTTTTGATCAGAAAATGTGTTGAGAGGAAGAGAAGAGAGAAAAGTGTGTTCTTGAGAAAGAGAATTGATTTGTGAGAAGGAGACAGTTCTGTTTTAGTAGAGAAGAGAAATGGACATGAAGAACAGAGCGGATCAGAGTGAAATTTTATGGGTAAGTTATCCTCTCTCTCTCTCTTAGATAGCCGTTACTAAAATTGGTTTGTCAATCGGATGCTAAGAGATATCATTGTTTTCCTTAGAGAGGTTTCTACAGAATCAAGTCTATGATCAAACCACTTCGAGGGCGGTTTGTCAGAGCTCCAGAGAGAGGTAGGCGACGATCTACATGTCGTTGGAAATCTCTTCTTGTCTAGTTTTGGGATCATATTTACGATTGTTAATCTAAGGTAAGCTCTGTCCTTAATGTTTATTCTAAGTCAGCACGTTGGTTTTGTTTGTTTCGGATAATCCTAATTTTGGTTAGGAGAAACCCTAATGGTGAGTTCTAGGTAATATAGAAGGAGAATCTGTAGCTTCTACGCTTGAGAGTCTGTGCATTCGTGTCTCGTGTTGTTCATTTCGATTTCCTAATCCATAAGACTAAGGTGAGTACGTGACCATAGTTTTTGGGTGATTTGAAATTATATTGATGCAAATTTCGTGGACTAATTGATTGGAACTTCATGTTTTATCTGTTATTGTGATTGTGCATTGTAGATGTTGACGTTTTGATTCAGGATTTGAGGCAGGTCGGATTCGGACTAGAGACGAGAAAGTTTTAATCCCATGATCTGCAGTCATGTGTTGATCGACACACATTTCATGTCGATCGACATGAAGGTTTTGTGGGTCGTGTCGATCGACACAGTTCGTGTGTCGATTAACACAGGTTGATTATTGTTGGTTTTTTGTTGTCTTGTTATTGTGTGTTGTCTTGGTTTCATATTGTTCTTATTGAGCCTGAGTGATAGGCCGTAGATGGTGTGACTGCCTCACTAAATATTCATGAAATACTTACGCATCTCGTTTTCCCATGTGATGCAGGTAAAGATAAAATGTGATCGTGGAATCATGGCGAGGAGAAGTTGATGATATAGGGTCTCGATTCTGTTATTTCGTTTTGTTGGAAATTAGAAACCTTGTGTTTAGGTTGCTAATGAATCCTGGAATTGATGTTAAAAATGTTTTATGACTTTAAGGGTTTAATGGATTATTGGTTTAAATTGATTTGTGTGTTCTGCTGGTTATTGTTGTTTCGCTTGATTTGAGTTAACGTTTGAGAATTAGTATTCATGGGAATACTTAATTTGGGTTAATTATAAAAAAAGCTTGGTTGTTTCAGTTTTGTATCAGAGCCCTTACGGTTTTAGGGCAGCTACAAATGGTGATTTAAGACTATGTGATTGAATTGATTATGAGTAGTTAGTCAATTCCGTGAGTTAGAGTCTTAGATCATCCTTTTTGATCCTTCAATGAAATTCCACGGTAAGTATTTGTTTGGTTAGGTTTTGAAGTTTAGTATCTTGGTCTGTATTTTGGGAAATGCAGAGAGTGATGGCTAGAGTTGCTAGAGATAGAGTTCTTAGTCTGTATTTTTGGGAAATGCAAAGAGTGACGGTTAGGATTGGTAGAAGTAGAGGGTGTTATCGGAGACGTATGTGTGAGTCCACCGAGAGTATGGTTGAGTACCATGTATGAGTTGGTTTCAGATTTGCAAATATTTCTGGAGGGATCCATGAGTGCAGCCAGTGTTAGTACTAGTCTAAGGATTCGTGGTACCAGAGAGAGTACGAGTGTGACTAGTATGCGGGAGGCCCAGGTGAGGGAGCGACCGTTGGTGTGACTCTGGATTAAGAAAATTGTCTAGCGGATTTGTTGGAGTGGTGTTACAGAGTGTGGTGCTAGTGCATGCTCCAGTAGCACCACGTGTGGCAGAGGAGATTCCATCATCTTTAAGGATAATAGAGCAGATGCAGCGTATTAGTTCGAGTTTCTTCTCATGTAGAGATTAAAGGGGATTCATGTTCTATTTGGTGTCGTGAGGGATACCGGGTTGGATTTGACGATCCATTATTGGATGGTGATGCACATTTCTAGTGGGGGGAGGGGGGGTGTTGCAGCCAGGAGGTCTCAAGCAGAGATGGTCTGGGATGATTTCTTTTGGTAGAGTTTAATGCCAAGTTCTTCCTGCGGGAGGCAGTGGATTGATTGGAGACGAGGTTCTTGGATCTGGTTCAGGGAGAGAGGTCTGCATGTGAGTATGATGTGGAGTTTATTAGAGTCCTGGTATGTGTCGGTCGAGTTGTGGAGGGCGTGGAGTCCGAGGTGACGAGGTTTTTGATAGGATTTCGATCTGATTGAGGACTCGCTGCAAGTGAGTAGATTTACCGCAAGGGCGGAGTTGGTGGAGACAACTGTGAGTAAGTGTTAGGGTTATTTGCATATGTGGTTGTATAGGGGCCTTATTAGTGGGAGGTTTGAGTCCCACGTGTTGTTCGATTATGGAGCATCAAATTGCTTTGTTACTCCGGAGTATACCGAGAGCAGTGGCATTCGAAACAAATCTTGTGAGCAAATAGGAGTTGTTGGAGGGAAGTTCCTGGTGACTTATGGCAAAGAGAGAGGAGTGGATATTCAGGTGGCTGAAAAATCGATGCCAGTAGACCTGGTTATCAGCCCTTTGAAGTTGGACGATGTTATCTTGGGGATGGCCCCAACAGAGTTGGCAGAGCTGAAGAAGCAGCTAGAGGATTTGGTGAGTAAGGGTTTTATTCGGCCAAGTACTTCACCGTGGGTAGAACTGGTGCTATTTGTGAAGAAGAAGAATGGGAATTTTTTGTTGTGTATCGATTATCGGGGACTTAACCGAGTCATTGTGATGAACAAATACTCTTTCCCGAGGATTGAAGAGTTGTTAGATCAGTTGAGGGGTAATACTTGGTTCTTTAAGATTGACTTGGCGTCATCATTAGATTCCGATAGATGAGGCAAATGTTCATAAGACGACGTTTAGGACAATATTTGGGCATTATGATTTTGTGGTTATGCCTTTCGGTTTGACGAATGCGTAAGCAACGTTCTTGAGGTTGATGAACAGAGTATTCCAGGAGTGACTAGATGTGCTTGTGATCATCTTTAAGGATGATATTTTGGTGAATTCGAGGTGTCATGTGGATCACGAGGTACATTTGGATCTGAGGTTGCATCTGGAAAAGCTTCAGGAGCATAAGCTGTTTGCGAAGTTGAGCAAGTGTAGTTTCTGGTAGTGGAAGATGGGATTTCTCGGTCATATTATTTTTCCAGAGGGAGTTTCTGTGGATCAGGCGAAGATAAAGACTATCTGGGAGTGGCCTAGACTGTGTAATGCCACCGAGATAAGGAGTTTATTGGGTTGACAGGTTACAAATCGAGGTTCGTCAAGGGATTTGCGAATATGGCGTAGAGTATGACGAAGCTGACATGGAAGGATGTTCCTTTTTGTTTAGTTTCTGGAGTCCAAGGAGAACTTTCCGAAGCTAAAGGAGATTTGACGAGTACATCTGTGTTGGCGTTTCCTGAGCTGGGTAAGCCTTATGAAGTGTACACATATGGTTTAAGAGTTGGTCTAAGTTGTGTGTTGATGCAGGAGGGCAAGGTGAATGCGTATGCTTCAAGGCAGTTCAGGGGAAGCGAGCAGAATCATCCTGTTTATGATCTTGAATTAGGTGCAGTAGTGTTAGCCTTGAAGATTTGGAGGTCTTATCTTTCTGGCGGGAAGGTGCAGAATTTCACGGATCACAAGAATATGCAATACATCTTTACTCAGTCTTTGTTGAATGTGAGGCAGAGGCGTTGGGTAGAGTTATTGGCTGATTATGATCTAGATATTATGTACCATCCAGGTAAGGCTAACTTGGTGGCAGATGCTTTGAGTTAATGGAGAGTTATTTCAGCTCGGGATCAGGATGTTGAGGCATTCTCTGCGAATGGGACGATTCTTATGCGTGGGCGAGTTTGTGTGCTTAATGATGAGTAGTAAAGGCAGGAGATTCTGAGTGAGGCTCATGTGAGCAAGTTCTCGATTCATCCGGGAGCAACTAAGATGTATCGTTATCTGAAACAGTACTATCACTTGGTCGGGATGAAGAGAGATGTGGCTAGCTGGGTCGCGTCTTGTGATACGTGCCAGTTGGTGAAGGCTGAGCATCAGGTTTAGAGTGGTATGTTGCAGAGTTTACCCATTGTAGAGTGGAAATGGGATATGATTACGATGGATTTCATGGTGGGATTATCTAATTCTCAGACTTTTATGCTATATCGGTGATTGTGGATAGTCTAACCAAGTCGACACAATTTCTGGCCATTAAAAACACTGATGAAGCTGCAGTTTTGGCTCAGAAACATGTGAAGGAGATTATGAGGCCGCATAGAGAGCCAGCTAGCATTGTGTCAGACAGGGATCCAAAGTTCACGTCTGAGTTATGGAAGCGTTTCAGGCTGAGGTAGGCATTAAGGTGCACATGAGTACAGTTTATCATCCGCAGATGGATGGGCAGTCTGAGAGGACGATTCATATACTCGAGGATTTGCAGAGGATGTGTGTTCTCGATTGGGATGGTCATTAGGTGGATCACTTATGTCTAGCTGAGTTTGCTTATAATAACATCTTTCAGGCAAGTATTGGGATGGTCCCTTATGAGACTTTGTATGGGAGACCGTGTTAGACACCATTATGCTAGACCCAAGCGGGGGAGCAGAGCATTTTTGGTGCTAGTTTTATTTAGGAAATGACGGAGAAGATCAATGTTTTCAAGATAAACATGAAAGAGGCTCAGGATTGGCTGAGGAGTTAGGCTGATAATAGGAGGAAAGAGTCTCAAGATGGTCATGTTGCGAGGTCCTAACAGGTCGATTTTGGAGAATAAGTTGAGTCCGAGATTAATGGATCCATTTCTAGTGGTGGAGCGAGTTGGACAAGTGGCTTATCGATTTGAGTTACCTCATATTATGAAGGCATTTCATAACGTGTTTCATGTTTTGATGTTGAGGAAGTGCATGTATAAGTCGGAGGAGGTTGTGGCTAAGATTCTGGAAGATCTTTAGCCTAATTTGACAGTTGAGGTGAGATCTAGGAGGATTCTCGAGAGGAGAGTCAATGTTCTGCGCTAGAAGAAGATACTGTTGTTGAGAATCTTGTGGGAATGTGACGGTGTTGAGGAGGAGTCTTAAGAGCCAGAGGCAAAGATGAAGATGAAGTCCAGGAAGTGGTTCAACAAGTAGGTCGCAACCTGAGCTTTGTATTCTTTGCGGTTCCTGTTTCATAGTTTAGCGTGGTGCTATGTTGTATTTGATTCATGTATTTTTGTTTGTGTTATAACGATTTATACATTTTGGAGATTAATGAGATAGAATATTTTTATATTTCTGTGTTTTATAAGATGAGTAGTTCTTATATGTGTTGGTTTGTAGAGTTGACCAGTAGTTGGTGATTATTGAGATGATATATTCTGGGTTAGAGTAAATCGTGATTGGACCACATGAGCTAGTCCAGTCGTAGATGTTTATGGGCGTTTTAGAATTTATTGCTCTACGGGCCGTGGTTTTTCCAAATAACTCATTATTTATTTGGAGATGGTGCTTCTCTTGTGTACTTATTTGGGATGGTGGTTCCCAGTATAATTATTGAGAGAAGGTGGTTCTCTCGAGGGGATGGTGGTTCCCCTGTATACCCAATGCTCAAGGGATTTGTTCCAGAGAGTGTGAGGGGTATGTTGCACCGAGAGCTCAAAGGATGTGTTCCTGCGAGTAGGAGGAGTGTGGTAATGAGTTAAGAGTAATAAATGTCTAGAAACGTGAGTATAAACATGAGATTAGATGTGAGCCTCAGAGATCAGGTGAGACGATCTTGAGTGGTGCTGATCGTGTTTGGATAGGAGTTTTGGATAGACGGTTTTGCGAGATTCGAGGTCGAACCCATAGTAGAGTAGTAACGCCCGCGGACCAAAATTGTGAATTTTGGTGCTTGTGTCGATCGACACAGCTTAATTTAAACCGGTTCGGTTGGTTTTAATTGTTGGTTTGGCTTGGTTCGGGTTATGGAAACCTAAGAGATAGTTTATAAATCTCTTTTTGCTCGTGCAGCCGTAATTGGGATCAGAAAACGTGTTGAGACAAAGAGAAAAGTGTGTTCTTGAGAAAGAGAACTAATTTGTGAGAATAAAGCTTTTCTGTTCCGCTTCAGTAGAGAAGATAAACGGACATGTAGAATAGAGCGGATAAGAGTAAAATTTTATGGGTAAGTTCTCCACTCTCTTAGCTAGACGTGAGTAAAATCGGTTTGACAATCGTATGTGTATGCTAAGAGATATCATTTTTTCCTCAGAGAGCTTTGTGCAGAATCGGATCTATGATTAGACCACTTCGAGGGCGTTTTGTCGGAGCTACAAAGAGAGTTAGGCAACGATTTTTATGTCGTTGGAAAGCTCTTCTTGTGTAGTTTCCGGATCATAATTCTGATTGTGATTCTGAGGTAAGAGCCTTCTTCAGTGTTGATTCTATGTCAGCGCGTTGGTTCTACTTTTTTCAGAAAAACCTAATTTAGTTTAGGGGAAACCCTAGTGGTGAGTTCTAGGTGATAGAGAAGGAGAATCAGTAGCTTCTATGCTTGAGAGAGTCTATGCGTTCTTGTTTCGTGTTGTTCAATTTGATCTCCTAATCAGATGCGGTCCTAAAGGAGAAATGCAAAAGAGTTTTAAATTTATAAACACTAATCTGCAGGTGCACAGTTGACAATTGTAGTAAAGTGATAGATAAATCAAAACACGCAAGATAAAAGCATTTAAAAGGACTAATGCAACATGAACTACACGGTGTTTAAAGAGATACAACTAGTGTTCTAGAACTCAAATCACTATGGTAGTCATTCCCCTTTCGAGGCTCCGAAACCTATAACTCCTACCCCAATACACTCAACTTTCGATGGTTATTTCAAGGTGGAATCACGATGTAAGAATGAGATTCGATTGTTCATTAAACTTCTTAACTAATCTTTCGAATTGTTAAGACGCCTAACCTATCAAATACTAGATCCGATCGGTACAAAAGCTTTTGGAATCGGCACCAATCTGAAATTGGTCACTAGATAGCTGATCTAGATCACGCCTTGAGTATAAATAAAGATAGAGAATCAATCTAGAAACAAGCTCAATAAATATGTAGAAGATGCAACAAAGAATAAAAAAATAACTTTATATCAAACATACAACTACTCTACATGTTATGAAACATGGAGCAACTAGAGAAGTTGATAAAACACTAGATTCATGCTAACTAAGGGCTCGACATAGGTGGATCTTGAAGCACAAGGCTTGAGAAGAACATCATGGCCTTCATCGCTCTTTTACAAATGATAAAAATGAAGATCTAAAGAGAATAACGAAAATACATGTTTATTATTGATTTTTGGTGGCTAGGGCTGCTCTCCTTCTCTCAAGAGGCTAAAATTGAGTCTATATAGGTGCAGAAAGAGGTCTTGGGTCGGTAGAACTCCTAGGGCTTCAGTTCGGGCAAAAAAGTCTTTTTGTCGATAAGTGCGCAGAAGTGGCCACGATACCGATCGGTTACACCGGTCACTTGGATTGGTCCGGGGTCTGACTCAATACATGCTTCTTGTGCGTGGCTTCACTTAGATGAGCCAGCCCATGGGTTGGTTCGGTGCTTAGGCCCATTTTGGACTTGATTCTTCTTCTAGGCAGAATGACATGTCTTCAGTAAAACTTGAATAACTTACACACTACAAGTCCATTTGATATAATTATAACTCCATTGGAAAGCTGACTTAAAGGGCTATCTCCACATGAAATTTATCGCCGTCCAAGGTAATTTGGTCTTCCATCCGGGGTGATCATTTCGACGGGTCACTTTTGTCTAACTTGGGGAATTGTAAAAAGTTCAACTTAGATGATTTAGATTGGCTCCCTTGACCTTGATAAGTTGTTGTAGGATGAAGAATACTCATTTTTCTCCTATTTACTCCCTTTTTGGTGATTTGACCTATATGACTTTTCAAAACCAAATAAACGAGAAAACTATCTCCTTTGATAGAAAAGTTTATTAAATAGTATATAAAATAGATTAAAACGGATAGTAAAAATGGTAAAATACCGGGTATATCAACTCCCCCAAAAGGTTTATCAGGAAAGAAGATTTGAAAACACGGGAACTCACATATTCTTTGATCTTGTTTCTTTCTCTAAACTTGTAATCCACATATAGACAAAGTGAGTTCATGGACGCTTTTCATCGTCTCCCATCATGAGGTTGAAAGTATGTCCTAAATTACTCTCCCAGCAAAATCTCAACTTCAAGTCAATCGATTGTTTTACCCTCTTAGATTCTCAAAGATCTCCGATAAATGATATTTACAAGGAATTCGGCTAGGTGTTTAGGGAAGGCTAATTTAGTGGTGAGGTTAAAAGTGTTTAGGGTTACCAAAAACTCCGGGTGCGAGACATTATGCAAAATCGCAAGAGAGAATGTATCTATTGAAGTCCACAATTTCCCAACCACTTTGTTGTTCGCCTTTCTCCCCAGACTTTTTTGGTGATTTGACCTATATGACTTATTCAAACCAAATTTTAAAAGTGCAATGTGAAAGTTCAAAAGTAAAATAAATTTTATTTAAGAAAAATCAAAATTTTAAAATAGTTTTGGTGTGAAAATAGTTAATTTAAAATTAAAACCATTTTTAAAGAATTAAAAAAAACCAAAAAAGGTAAAATAATGTATTTATAGGTGTAGGAAGAGGTCTTGGGTCGGTAGAACTCCTAGGGTTTCAGTTCATGCAAAAACTTCTTTTTGTCGATAAGTGCGCAAAAGTGGACACGGCACCAATCGGTCACACCGGTCATGTAGATTGGTCTGGGGACTGGCTCAAGACATGCTTCTTGTGCGTGGATTCACTTAAATGAGCCGGCCCATGGGTTAGTTCGGTGCTTAGGCCCATCTTGGACTTGATTCTTCTTTTAGGTAGAATGACATGTCTTCAGTAAAACTTGAATAACTTCCACACTACAACTCCATTTGATATAATTCCAACTCCATTGGAAATCTGACTTAAAGGGCTATCTCCGTATAAAATGTATTGCCGTCCAAGTTGATTTGGTCTTCTGTCCGAGGTGATCTTTCCGACGGGTCACTTATGTCTAACTTGGGAAATTATGAAAACTTCAACTTGGGTGATTTCGATTGGCTTCCTTGAACTTGATAAGTTTTTTTAGGATGAAGAATACTAATTTTGCTCCTTTTAACTCCCTTTTTGATGATTTGACATATATGACTCTTCAAAACCAAATAAACGAGAAACTACCTCCTTTGATATAAAAGATTATTAAATAGTATATAAAATAGATTAAAACAGATAGTGAAAATAATAAAATATCGGGTATATTATAATCCCAAAGGCTAAGATGAGTGTGTGAACATACTTTATGGGTGATTTTGAATGATATTAATGTGAATTTCGTGGATTGATTGATTGAACTTGTTGTTTTCTGTGTTATTGTGATTGTAGATTGTGTATGTTGACATTTTGATGTAGGATTTGTGATTCGAGGCAAGTCGGATTCGGACTAGAGAGGAGAAAGTTCGAATATGATGATCTGCAGTCATGTGTCGATCGACACAAAATACGTGTCGATCGACATGAAGGTTTTGTGGGTTGTGTCGATCAACACGGTTCGTGTGTCGATCGACATGAGTTGATTATTATTGGTTTTTGTTGTCTTGTTATTGTGTGTTGTCGTGGTATTCTATTGTTCTTAATGAGCCTGAGTGATAGGTTGTAGATGGTATGACTGCCTCACTAAGTATTCACGAAATACTTACCCATCTCGTTTTCCCATGTAATGCAGGTAAAGATAAAATGTGACCGTGGAATCACCATGGCAAGGAGAAGGGGATGATTTAGGATCTGGAGTCTGTTATTTTGTTTTGTTGGAATTTAGAACCTTGTGTTTAGGTTGCTAGTGATTCCTGGAATTGATGTTAGAAATTTTTTATGAATTTAATGGTTTATGGATTATTGTTTTAAATTGATTTATGTGTTCCATTGGTTATTGTTGTTTGGCTTGGTTTGAGTTAACAGTTAAGAATTAGTATTTATGAAAATACTTAATTAGGGTTAATTATAAAAGAAAATAAAAAGTTTGGTTGTTTCAGCCGTCGTCGAACGGATCTCGTCGCCGATTCGAATCCACCGTCACTAGTGACAACTCTCTGCCGTCAACGATGAGAAGTATCCACCGTCGCCGATCATAAAGTCTCCGCTGTCGATCACAGAGTCACCGTCGTCAATTAGAAGGTTCGTCGTCAAAAAAATCTCAAATCTCGATATGCTTTCTTTTTCTCAATTGATAAATTTCTTTTTTTTTGCCATATAAAGTAAGGACAAAAATGTCTTTTTCCCTCTATACTAATGGTATAGATGGAACATTAAAATTTTGGTGGTAGATTTGAAACTAAAACTTTGTTTGTTTAGTGGTATCGTAGGAAATTTCTCAAAAAAATATTAGTTAGTGAATTTATAGTAAGAATTTTGGATCAAAAGTTTTTTTTGGAGCGTGCCATGACTTATCCGAAAAGTTGTATTCTCTATTGCTCCTCATGTATCACTTTACATTGATCCATATTTTATAGTATACAGTAATAATTTAGAAAAGGGTTAAAATAAGTTAAATATCTTTCACTCTTTTTATGACATATGTCTTGTAATTTTGTTTTTATAAATATTCATGTTGCTCATATTAGTAATAATTTAATAATCAAAGGTCTTTTAGTTATATACTACTTAATTTAAACTTTCTATATACCTTTGCACAAAAGCATTGACAAATGAAGAGAAGACATTCAAAATAAATATTAGAAGAATAGAACCACAAATAAATGTGAAAGCGTATTTTGCTTGAGCTTTCGAATGAAGAGACTGAAGATGAAGACTGAAGATGTATCAGTTCTGAGATATATTCTGTGTAACTCAAGAAATACCGCAGGAAGCAACTTCAAAGCAATTGACGTGGAACAAGATGGACGACTTAGAGGAGTCTAGAAGCGTGGAGGATCAGCTTGTAGGCGATTAACATCACGAAGATTCAAGATTATCTCAAAGGAAAAAATAAGGAGAGGACAATCTTAAAAAAGAGATTTAGATTTATCTCTAACTCGATTAGGTGCTCGTCTCTACATGTATAAATAGACAAGCACGGGAAATGTATTTGCTTAAACCAAAGAGCCATGAAATCTTAGAGGGATATAGACTTTAGAAAAGTTTACCTCATATCTGCCTCAAGATTCAATTGGTTAGAAAAGGTCATCTAGAAAAGAATGGTAGACATTATAGTGTTGGATATCATAAGCAATTGTAGTTGCAATCTTGTTCTATTGGATTTAAACTGGACTAGGTCCCGTGGAGTAGGAAATGAACCATTTTACAAACTTTGTGTCCCTTTTCTTTTGCACATTTGATCTTTATATTTTCTCATCTCTCAAATTTAGATCTAGCCCCAAAGCTGTATTTTCAAAGTGTTGTATACATTAAAAGTTTTTACGTATTACATTGTTTTTTTGTTCATTTGCTCGAACATTTTGATACCATAATCAAATTGTAAAAAAAAAGCAAACGGAATCTTTTAATCGACTAAAAAAAATCTAACGAATAATGTAGTATAAAATCATTTATAATTACAAAACTATCAATTTATTGCAAAGCTGTATAAGGTTAGGTAAAGTGTTATAAGGTTTTTTATAAAAAAAAAAATAGATTTAAAACGAGTTTATAATGTGGAATTTTTATAAATGGATAACACACAACTTGAAACAACCAACACTTTTTATATATATAGTAATAGCCCGAGTTAAAACATTCCCATAAATACTAACTCTCAATGGCTAATCTAATACTAACAGTGCCGAAATTCCAGAACAAAAAATAATTAACCAATATCAATTCCAATAAAACATATTCCAAAAAGGCAATAATCCACCAATGTAAACTAGCAACCTAAACATCCAGGTTCACTAGAACTCAACGTTAAAGTACCCTAATCATCCTCTTCCTAAAGTCTTGATTCCGGAGTAACACTTTTCCTTTACCTGCAACACATGAGAAAAACAATTGCGGAAGTAATTGATAATTACTTAGTGAACCAGTCATACTACCTACGGCGTATCACTCATGCTCAGGTAAACAACCATATAAACAATATGTCTAATATACAACACAACACATAACACAATCAGGTAAGCAAGCAAGTTTAAGACCAATAAACAGTCGTGTCGAGCGACACCAGCAAGGTGTCGATCGACACACAACCATCACTCGTGTCGCTCGACACCCTCCTGGTGTCGATCGACACACCTCACTGTTGCACCAGAATCAAGCTTCTCCTCTCTCAGCTCGATTCTAGGGCAACACGAGTCGCAACCCAGCAAAACAAACAATGCAACACCAATCCACGAACACACATAAACAATATCAATCAATTCCACACACAAAATCATACACAAATTCATCCAATCAACCATTATAGACTAGAATCCGTGGTCCCGACTCACTTTAGTCAAAAATGAATTGATTTGGGATTGAAAACAGCAAGGAAACACGATCACAGCCACGATAAGAACACACACGGACTGATTCCTCGCTGAAAACGTCAAGGAAGAATCGATACACGATCCCTCTACGTTCAAACGAGCTAATCGAGCTTATCACACACACCAACACTTAAACTCTCTCACGAACACTAGAAAATCGCCCTCAAAGCTCTTCTCCTTTCTCTGTAAAACGCGGCCACGAACAGAGAACTCATTTTTATACGAAACCTATGGCAAATGCCTAACCACGTCTCAAACTGCAATTAAAACATAACCATCGGATTTCTGCGAAAGATCGTGACGAGCAACATCATGGTAGGTTTGATCGACACACCAAAACATATTGTGTCGATCGACACCACAACTGTGTCGCTCGACACGACACTAAAATACCACACTTTGGTTTGGGGATGTTACAACTCTCCCCCACTACTCTGGATTTGACCATAAATCCCGCAAAACATGTCTACCAAAGACCAGAAATCCTGGCCCCACCTAGTCAATACCACTAGAGATCCTCACTTGATCTCGGAGACTCGCATCTAATCTTATGCTTATACGCATGTTTCCAAACATTCATTACTCTTAACTCATTGCTACACCACCTTGCTCTCACAAACACATCCTTTAAACAACTAGTGCACTATACCCCTCTAACTCTCAGGAACGAATCCGTTGAGCTCATAGTATACATGGGAACCACTATCCCCTCTAGACTTATACTGAGACCTACTTGTCCCAGATAAGTCTGCCGGAGAACCACTATCTCCGAAACAATTACAAGGAAACCACTATCCTCTCAAGAGAACCACTATCCCTTGATACTTAATCTGAGACCCATTTGTCACACATAAGTAAGCATCCCTCAATACTTATACTGAGACCCACTTGTCCTAGATAAGTATACCGGAGAACCACTATCTCCAAAGTGTAATGAGTTATTTGGGAACGCTACGACCCCTAGAGTAATAAATTCTAAAATGCTTATAAGCATATACGATTAGAACCGCCTCACGTGGTCTAAACTCGATATTCCCGACCCAAAATATCATCTCAAACACGATCCACACTGGTCAACTAAAATAACTAACACCTATAAGAATCACACATCTTATATGAACACAGGAAAATAAATAAGGAAATTTATCTTATAAATCTCCCAAAATATTTATCGTTACAACTTAAACGAAAATACATGAAACAAAAACAACAATAGCGACCTGTTTGTTGAAACACTTGCCGAATTTCAACTTCATCTTTGCCTCAGGCTCTCGAGTCTCGTCCTCGGTACCAGCACAATCCCAAAAAATACTCAACAACAGAATCTTTTCTGATGCAACACCATGACTCTCCTCTCGAGAATCTTCACCGGAACTGTCGGTACCGTCAAATCAGGCCTAAGATCCTTTAGAACCTTAGCCACCAACTCCTCCAAAGTATGCAAGTACTTCCTCAACATCGACCATGGAAAAGCTTATGAAATGCCTTCATAATCTGAGGTAACTCAAGACGATCCGCCACTGGTCCAACTCGCTCGACCACCGGGAACGGACCCATAAATCTCAGACTCAACTTGTTCTCCGAAATAGATCTGTTAGGACCCCGCAACATAGCCATCTTGAAATACACGCGATCTTCAGCTTCAAACTCAAGCTCTTTTTCTCCTCTTATTAGCATAACTCATCTGACGATCCTGAGCTTCTTTCATATCTAACTTCAAGACATGGATCTTCTCTATCGTCTCCTGAACATAAGTAGAACCATGAATGCTCTGCTCTCCCACTTAGGTCCAGCATAAAGGTGTCCTGCACGACCTCCCATACAAAGCCTCATACGGGCCATCCCAATATGTGCCTGAAAGCTGTTGTTATACTTAAACTCAGCCACGCACAAGTAGTCAACCCACTGACCACCCCAATCCAGCACACACATCCTCAGCAAATCCTTTAAAGTCTGGGTAGTCCTCTCTGACTCCCCATCAGTCTGCGGATGATAAGTTGTACTCAAATATACCTTAGTGCCCATCTCAACCAGAATAGCTCTCCAAAAGCCAGAAGTAAACTTGAGATCCTGGTCTAAAATAATATTGGATGGCATACCATGCAGCCTCACAATCTCCTTCACAAACTTCTTAGCCAAGACTGTTGTGCCATCAGTCTACTTAATGGCCAGAAAATGTGCTGACTTAGTCAACCGGTCCATAATCACCCAAATAGCATTATAGGTCCACGAGTTGGGTAAACCAACCACAAAATCCTTCATGATTATGTCCCACTTCCACTTCGGAAGGGGTAAACTCTACAAAAAACCACTCGAAACCTTATGCTCAGCCTTCACTAACTGGCACGTATCGCACTTCGCGACCCTGTAAGCTATGTCTATCTTCATCCGGACCCAGTTATAGTACCACTTCAGATCGCGGTACATCTTACTCGCTCCTGGATGAATCAAGATCTTGCTCGCATGAACCTCACTCAAAATCTTCTACCACAAAATCTCGTCCTTAGGCACATAAACTCGCCCTAACATAAGAATAGTCCCATTCAAAGAGACATGATACTCAATACTAACACTCTTCAATGCATCAATCAAACTCTAATCACTCTCTTGAGCCATTCGAATCCTACTCAGAAGATATGCATGATCAGCTGCTTCTAATCCCAAAGGCTTCTGCGAAATAGCACATAAAAGCAAATTGCTAATGTTGCTCACTAAGGCTTCAACCTCCTGCTCTCGAACCGAATCAACTCTCCGCCGACTCCTCGTTCCTCAAAATGTTTTGACAATTCTTTGCGTAAAGGAATTTTGCTCATGAAAGTCTAGATCAAGAAATCAATAAAACTGTCGTTTCTATTAATTATCCTAAGATCATATTTCAGGTCATGAATCTAAAATGAGCATTAATCACAAGACAAGATAAAGAACTTTCTAAAGATATCAATCCTATGCAATTCAGATCAGATCTAGCAAATCATCAAACACCTTTGAATAACCCTAAACCTAACAAGGAATCTACTCAGACATAATCAAAGAAGAAAATATTCTTTTTATTGATAAACATCTCTTAGACTAAGTAAAACAAAGCATGAACCCTAAACAATGGCTTAAAAACATATTTATAGAGGTCCTAAACCGACTGGAAACATAAAAGTAAACATCTGCAACTTCTGGGCAAAAATGGCAAACTTCCGAAATTAAACTTTTCTGAATCCGCGAGGGTGTCGCTCGACACCCAGGGGTGGTGTCGAGCGACACCACCCTCTGAAATTTATTCTTCACTTGATCAATTTGTCGTCTTCTTCCGCAATGTTCTAAAACTTCTAGTAAACATCTTTTTTTCTCCAAACATCTAAAAACTTGCAAAGACTCTAAAACAAACACAAAACACACCAAAGACTCTAGATATTGGACTTATATCATGGTCTAAACTGGGTAAAAACCATGATATATCAGACTCTGTAATGTGCTAACCAGTCTATCCCCAAAATAACATCGTACAGCTCCATCGGACTGATAACCAAATCTGCTGGCATCGAATCCTCAGTAATTTGCACATCAACTTCCCTCGCACGACCAGAAGTATCCAGGAATCCTCCTCCAACCACCTTGACAAGAACTGAACACTCATCAGCGCTGCTCCGGATGTCACTGCTCTCGGCACGCTTTGGAATTATGAATCAATTCGAAGCTCCAGGATCGAATAAAACATGGGATTCAAAACCTCCCACTAACAAGGTCCCGGACTCAACCATTTCTATCACAAGAAAAATAAAAGAACACAAACTACAATTCAACAACATAAGAATTTACAAAGTTCGAGTCCAAAAATTTTCTTTTGATCTTCCCTCCACTATGCTGCCCCACCTTGTCGGTGCCTAAACTCGCGGTGCATGTCCAATATGACCCAAAGGTTGTACTGCCGCACCCTAAGCCATCGGCTGCGCTGCCACTAGATGAACTGTTGCCACCGCCATCTGTTGAAATGTGAGATACATTGGCCTGATATGCCTCGGCTCTCTGCAATTGTAACACACCTTGGCCTCCCAAGATGCCTCCCTTCTGGGACAGCTTGCCACACGATGCTCAATGCTCTCGCACCCAAAAAAACTACGACCACTCTGGCCACTTTCTGAAACATCGTCCCATTTCCTCTTCTGGCCCTGCGCAGGCTTACAGCATTGCCAAAACTGGAATCTCTGTGATGCTGATGCCAATGCCGCTGCTGCTGCTGCTGTTTCCTTGGCTAAAAAGTAGGAACAACCACTGCCCCCACCTGCTCACGCTGATCCTCCTCAATAGAAGCAGCAAGCTTCACCAGCTCCGCCCTCGAGGCGTAACTAGAACCTCTGCATTGTGTCCTGATGCCTAGATAAAGCCCCTGCAAGAACCTCTCCACAAGGGTCTGCTCATCCTCCCTGCTACGGCCAGCATAAGCTACATGCCTGCTAAATTCGGCGTCATACTAACGCACTGAACGCTCTCTCTGAGTCAGCTCGATAAATCTCATCAACAGAGCCTCCTCAGGAAAGTACTTAGCATTAAACTCGACTAAAAACTCGCCTCATGTCCACACAGCTCTCCTAGCCTCAACAGCTCTCCACCACAAATACGCATCCCCACTGAGATAATGAATAGCCAACTCTACATGATACTCAGTAGGATATCGAATCGATCGAAAGTTGCGCTCTAGCCTTAAGCGCTACTCATCAACTTCCTCGAGCCCAACTTCGCCTAGAAATAAAGGCGTACAATTCCTCTGCATATATCCCATCATCTCCAGATAGGAAGGATGCTCTGCAACTATAGCCCTCGATTGCTCAATCACTGCAGCCCTCGGCTGCGTCTCAACCACCGGAGGCACTGCTGGAGACTGTGTTGAACCCGCCACCGGAAACCGCTCCAGCAATTGTGTCAACAAGCCCACAATAACATCATCACGACTCGGAGCTGCAGCAGCACCCACACCTGGGCCCTCTGCATCGCCAACCAGCCTGGTGCCCCTCCCGACACCACCAGTACTCTCACTAACACTCAAACTGGCCTCGCTCCCCTCATGATATGAATGTGCCACACTCTACGTCACACTATCTACAGACTCACTTACTCATCCTCAACCACGACTCTGACCAGCCCTGCTACATCCTCGGGCAACACCGCCACGAGCTCTGCCACGACCACTAGCACCAGGAGCCATCTCACTGCACTTCCAAAGAATATAAGATAAGCATACTATAATTCACAAACAATCACAATAAACTTATCGTGGAATCTCCTTAAAGGCCGAAGAGGATGATCTAAGACTACTAATTGTGTAAACGCACATAAACATTCGAACACATAGTCTCAATTCATCCTAATCTACTATCTTAAAATCGTAGATGCTTTGATACCAAAATGAAACAGCCAATACTTTTTTTTAATAGTAATAGGCTGAGTTAACATTTCCATAAATGTTAACTCTGAACGGCTAATCTAAAACTAATAATGCGGAAATTCCAGAACAATATAAAAATAATTAACCAATATCAATTCCAACAACACAAATTTTAAAAAGGCAATAATTCATCAATGTAAACTAGCAACCTAAATATCCATGTTCACTAGAACTCAACGTTAAAGCACCCTAATCATCCTCTACCTAAAGCCTTGATTCCGCAGTCACACTTTTTCTTTACCTGCAAAACATGGGAAAAAGAGTTGCGTAAGTAATTAATAATGACTTAGTGAACCGGATATACCACCTACGACGTATCACTTAAGCTCAGGTAAACAACCATATAAACAATATGTCTAACATACAACACAACACATAACACAATCAGGTAAGCACGCAAGTTTTGGACCAATAAACAGTCGTGTCGTGCGACACCAGCAAGGTGTCGATCAACATGATCGAAGTGCTCGTGTTGAGCGACACCAGCAAGGTGTCGATCGACACGCAACCAGCACTCGTGTCGCTCGACATCCCTAACTGTTGCCCTAGAATCGAACTTCTCCTATCTCAGCTCGATTCCAGGGCAACACGAGTTGTAACCCTGCAAAACAAACAACGCAACACCAATCCACGAACACACAACAACAATATCAATCAACTGAAACATTCACAAACTCACGCAATCAACCATTATAGCCTATAATTTGTGGTCGCGACTCACTTTAGTCAAAAAGGAATTGATTCTAGATTGAAAGGGGTAGGGGAGCACGATCACAACCACGATATGAACACACACATTGATTGATTCCTCGCTAAAAATGTGAATGAACAATTGATGTGCTAAGTTTTAACCCAAAATAAAGCTGCAAGTGCACAGACAATCGCAGTAATATAAAGGGTATCGAATCCACAGAGACCAAGGTTACACTATGAAATTATAGATTTTAATTTAAAGCTAAGATAAAATATAGTTGGTGATTTTTGTAACAAGCAACGGCAAATGATTAAGCGGTATAAAATGCAATAAAACAAGCACTAGATCAAGGTCATTCTCCGGTGATTTCGGATTAAGGACTGAGCAACTATTCAAGATTCAATTTAAGCGCGGTCTAGAACTCAAAAATAAAAGTAATATTGCCCCACTGTCATGATGCATCAATATCTTTGTCTAACAACCTAAATGCCTAAACTGTCGTTTGAATTCAGAGATGTAAAAAGGTTCAATTTGTTCACAATTGATGGCAACAATCAACTGTCGTTGGTTGCACACCAATTGCTCACCAATGGTTTATCTAGCCACCTAGAGCACTGTCGTGAATAAGTTAAACTTAAAATCATAGACTAGGCGGCCACGCTAGCCTAAGCATTACGAATCCCAATTGATGAAGACATATGATAATCTATCCTATTTGGCTCAGTCACTAATCAATCCTAAATCACCATTGAAATCCTTAATCTAGCTAATGTATCCTAGCCCCACTAACTCCAATCCACGCTCCAAAGCCTCCTAGCACCTGAAAAGATACAAAAAGAACTAGAAAGAACCGAAAAACAATAGAAAACAATATGTAAAAGAGGCTAACATACTAATATATCAACAATCGATACAGGATCCTTCTACATTCAAACGAGTTAATCGAGCTTATCGCACACACCAACACTTAAACTCTCTCACGAACACTCGAAAATCTCCCTAAATTTTCTTCTCCTTTCTCTGTATAACGCGGCCACCAACAGAGAACTCGTTTTTATACGAAACCTAGGGAAAATCCCTAACCACGTTGATATACCTAGTATTTTACCTATTTTACTATCTATTTTAAAGCATTTTCTAAGTATTTCAATAAGGTTTTACACCAAAGAGGTAGATTTTCCTCGTATTTGTAGTTTTAAAGTGTTAATAGGGAAAATCATCAAAATGGAGCAAAAGGAGCATAAAAAGGTGTATTCTAAGCTACAGGAAATTTAAAGGGGCAAAGACTTAGTTCCGGCCTCGACATTCTCAAGATATCACACTTTGCCAATTTGGACAGAAGCAATGAGTCCAAAGTTTTGCTACGGACGGACGACCAAATCAAGTTGTATTTTGATTAACGATGGCTAAATTTAAAGATCTTTGAGTCAGATTTCTAATGAAGTTGGAATTATCTTATTTGGAGCTGTGAGCTAGAAGATATACTGGATTTACTGAAGACATGTCAAACTGCTCGAAGATGAAGAAGGCGCAGAAAGAAGTCAAACGTTGATGGATCTTAAGGCCAATGTTCCTGACCATTATTAGCTCAATTTGAAGACTTTTTAAAGCCCACCACGTGCCTTGGAGTGGAGGTCGGGTTGGAGTTATCAAGATAAGGCAGTTTCGACCGAAAAGACCGTTTTGCCCATGGAAAACCCTAGGAGACCTTAGCACTATAAATACTTGTTTTTAGCCTCTCCATTAGGGTGTGCCAAAATTTATAAACACTTTTTACTCATAGAAGACAGCAGCCACGCCGCCTTTGGGGGATTGATCATAGATCTTGTTTTAGGAGCTTTGGTGGATGATCTCGCTTTGTACCTCGCTATAGAGAAGAATCTTCTTATCCCTACTCTTTTAATAAAGTTTATCATCATGTTTTCTTCAATCTCTTGCAGTGTTTTGTGCACCATGTTCGAGTAATTCACTTGTTAGGTTTTAGGTTTTCAATGAGTTTCATAATTCGATAATTGATTGATGATTGTTTAGGGATAATAATAGAATCATCATCTTTACTTGTACTCTATGCATAGTTCCTTTACCGTGCATTTAGTGATTTGAACTTAGGTTGATATAGATTCCAAAAGCTTTTATATCGACCGGAACTAGTATTTGATGAGCCTAGCGTCTTAACAATCGAAAGTTTAGTTAAGGAGTTCGGTGGAAAATATCATAACTTGAACTTATCTTGCATATTTTCGCCTTGTAATAACCATCGAAAGTTGAGTCTATTAGAGTGAATGAATATAGTAGTCGGAGCCACGAAAGTGGAATGTTTATACCATCGTGTTATGAGTCCTGGATGGTGCGGTATATCCAAAAGTCCCTAGATTAAATCAATCATTATTGTTGCATGATTCTCTGCGATTTCCTAAGTCCTAACGCTTTTCTCTCATTGATTTCAGTTTATTTAATATTTTCATCCGTGTTAATTCACAATCACCCAAAACGACATATTTTGTTCTAGCTTTATTTTATTCATTACAATTCGTAGTGTGGTTAACAAGTCCTCGTGGAATTCGATCCCTTTTCTATACTAATTGTGATTGTTGTGCACTTGCAGGAAGTTGGGTTACGTGGTAAAACTTTATCCACACGATCTAGTTTTTGGCGCCGTTGCCAGGGACTTGGAAGAACATCACCTTCAAATTTTTGATTAAAATTCAGTCTAGAACGCTTTTAATTTTCAGTTTTTCTATATTTTTCTTTTTATTTTCATTTTTTTATTTTCTTTAATTTAAATTTCTAACGCTTTGTTCCTCAATCTTTCTAGGTGTGTTTCAGGAGTTTATGCCTAGCACTAGACTTTCCAACAAGAAAAGTTTAGTAGAACCTGAGCAAGAAATCGACAAACTTGAACGCACGCTAAGAAGACTTCGACAACAAAGAATGACCGATTTACAAAATCAAACCGAAGAAGAACGAGTACTCGCTGCCTTGGAGAGAAGAAACCTTGACGAAAACCAACCCATAGGAGGCCGAGAGAATCTAGCCCGAGATGGTAATGATGAATTTCCTCTGGAAGCAAATCAAAACCAACCTCGTGAAGATCAACATCTCGCACCACCTAGAGAGTTGAGGAACCAACAACCTCAACACTTTAATCATCAAAGAGACCTCAATTTCCAGCAACCTCTTCACCAAAGACAAGCTCAACTCATTCAACTTCGCCAACACCAAACTATCGGAGATATCGGTTCATCCGACGCATTCTTCTTGGATAGAAATCCAATTCGTCCACCACCACCACAAAGGAATGATTTCGAGATCAAGCCTCAAATCATTGCCTTGGTAAAAAAAAACCAATTCCATGGACTCCCATCCGAACATCCCTTAGACCATATCGACACATTTGAAGATATTTGCAGTACGACTCAAGCAAACGGAGTTCCTCTCGACTACTTGAAGTGCAAGCTCTTTTCATTTTCTCTAAATGATAAGGCTCTAAGATGGATGAAATCTCTACCACCACAGTCCATTACTACTTGGGACGAATACAAAGGTGCTTTCTTGAATCAATTCTACACCAAGCAAAGGTCAAATTCTATAAGGAACAAGATCTCAAGCTTCAGGCAAGGAGCAACCGAGTCATTCTTTGAAGCCTTGGAACGTTTCAAAGAATACACTAGGGATTGTCCTAATCACGGTTTGACCGAAGGAAACTTGTGGAACATTTTCTACAATGGAATTGACTACAAGCACCAAACCTCTTTGAATGCCGCGAGTAACGGAGATTTCATGACTAGACTTGTACCGGAAGCTAAGCTATTGATCGAGAACCTTGCTACGAGTGATGCTAACTCATACCAAGACTACAATAGGACCATCAACACCACACGGTCATCGTCCAAATCTGCACAAATCGCCGAGCTTAAGAGTATGATGTCACAACTACTCAAGAGCCAACGAGGAATTCATGCCGTAGAAGATGTCGTGGGGCCTAATTATGAACCAAACTTAGAGTGTATTGGAGATGGAGCAAAGGAGAATCAAGAGGAAGTGAACTAAATAGGGGGAAATTTTGGGAACCGAGTTTACAACAACAATTACCGGTTGAACCAAAATTTGTCCTACCGAAGCAACAATGTTGAGAACCCTCAAGATCAAGTCTATCCGAAGGAAAACTACAACCAAGGAGCTCAATACCCTAAAGGAGTTTACCAAACTAAGCAACCGTTCGTGTTCCCTTCAACTGAAGCCCCAACTAGCTTGGATTCGAAGCTCGAAGAGTTCAAAAACCAAATGCTAGAAGCGGTAAACCAAGCCAAGAAGGAGTTATCTCAAATGATAGAAGGAGCTCATAAAGACCTCGACATTAAGTATGAGTCTCTTGCCACTCACTTTTCCAAGACGGATGTCCAAGTAGCACAACTTACTGAAGCAAATCGAAAACAACCAAAGGAGAGGGAAGAACCGTTCGTCAACATGGTATCTATCAAAGAAGATGAGCTCGTGAGTACATCAAAACCTATTGAAGACGAAGCTATAACGGCTTTAAAACCAGTAGAGAAGTGTATCCACGATGAATCTAGAAGATCTTACAAAAGAAGAGTTAGAAGTATTTCTTTGGAAAAAGTTGATAATCCGGGGAAGTTCTTTATACCATGTTCCATCAATGGAATTGAAGTCTTTGATTGCATATGTGACATGGGAGCTAGTGTCAACGTAATATCCTTGGCCGTAGCTAAAGAGCTTGGATTCTCTAATTTCCAAATGTTTATTAGCTAAAGAGACGTCCCCACCGATTTTCAAGTCTTGGAGATGAAGACCGAAAAAATGAAACCCTTGATACTTGGTCTTTCATTTTTAGCCACAACCGGAGCCGTTATAGACTTCCCACACCGACGAATTAGTTTCACCATGATCAACAAGCAAATATTCTATTATGCTATGAATGTTGCTAGTGTACCAAATTCGGTGGGAATGGAGGTTATCAAATCAACTAAAGATCCCGGAGACACTAAAGAAGGAAGCCCTCGAGGTAAAAATGAAAATCTCCGCGTCAAAACCTTCGAGAAATCAACTAAGGAGAAGCAAAGGAACGCCTCCAAAAGAATAAACGCCATAGTAACCACTGTGGAAGTTCCTACGATCGAAAGGAAGGATGAAGAGAGGCACAAATTCATCCACGAGCCAGCTACTGTGATCAAGATACTTGTGCCAAACAAAGATGCGCCAAATGACGTGGAAGCCGTTCAAAGGAAGATTGAGAACACTTTGGAACTCTTCCCCATGAGCATTGTCATTGATCTTGATGACGGAGACCCGCCAAAGGTCACTAAAGAAGTCGAGGACCCAGAGGTTAAGGAACCTAAAGGAGCCACAATTCCTTTAGTGGAATCTTCACAAGTCTAAAAACCGACAAAGGAGTCGAACTAATTGACTTTAAACAAGCGCTTCGTGGGAGGCAACCCCCATTTTTTATTTCTATTCATGCTTAATTTAGTTTTTGAATTCGCATTTTAAAGTTTTTAATTTTAATTTTTTTACTAATAATTCCTATTTTGGTTTTTGTAGGAATTTGAAAAAAAAAAAAAAAAAATTTTGGAGTCGGACCAGCCCAGACAACGGACTGAAGCACCGGTCACGAGGTCCCGACCTGTGCCGAGTGATCCGTGCCCGAGACCAATCCACAGGATATAGACCCCGGACCCCGGACGCTCGCCCCGAGTGACGTCCCCGATCGGTGCGACAAAGGCATGCGCGTCCCGTGTACCCAAAGCGTCCCAGACCCCGGACACGCACACTGGACACGCGGCTTCGTCCGGGGCCGAGAGGATCCCTTCCCGCGTCTGCGTCCTGGAGCATCCCATCCCGCGTCCCGTCCCGCACCACGTCCCGCCCGTCCCGCGGCACGTACCGCGACCCACGGTAAGTCTGGTCTGAGTAAGTCAATTTTTCGGTTTATTTTAATTTTTTTCCAAACCGGTTTCTAAACCGATTTTAACCAAAATAACAATAAAAATAGGATTTTAAAGGTTTCTAAAGATTCCTTTGTCTCATATTTTTAAAACATCATCACCTATCTTTCTCTTCCAAGTGTTCAAGCTCAAGAACCCTAATCACCAAATTTTGGGGTTTTTGCTTAATTCACTTAAAATTGATTAGAATTTGATTAGGATCTCAAATTTCAAGTTTACGGATATTTCTTAATTCTCAAAATTGGCAATTAATTCGTTTAGGTTGCTAGAGAATTCATTAGAGAACTTGTTTAGACACTAGGAATTGCATCATTCAATGTTTAATTGCATACTTACCACCCTTGTGCACCTTTTCATAAAAATTGATTTGTTGGGTCAATCAATTGAATCCGAATTTAGGTGTTTCTTATGGCCATAATGCATTCATTGAATTGGGTTTGTCATATATTTATAGGATTGCCTTGAAATTTGACACTTTAGAGCTTTAATTGCAAAAACTTTCAAATTTCCATAAGTAATTAGGCATTAATCCGAAAATTATGATTTTTAATTAAGAAATTTTATCTTGCCTTGGATTGTTATTCTTATATGTCACTATTGTCTTGCTTATGCTTTTATTTCATTAAATTCTCACTGGAAGCATTTGTTTGGAATTTTTGATTTTTCAAGACCGTAACATACTTTTTCGAGATTTTTCTTTTATAGTGATTCCAATGGAAGGAAAGGCTATCACAAGGAGGTCTACTAGGGTCCCTAGACCGAAGGAACAGCCCGTAATCATTGGAGAACGAGAGCCTCAAGCTCAACGCCGTTCACGTTCAAGAAAATCTTCGAAATTGACAAAGAAGAATGGAAAAGATATTTTGAGGGAAGATGATGAGGAAAGGAACTACCAACTTCAAGACGAAGATGACGAGGAGACAAATGAGCCAATGAGATTTTTGGAGGTCACTCAAACCATTGTGCCAAAAACTGTTCCTCAACCAAAGAAACCACGAACATCAAAGACTAAATCCAACACCGGTGGATCATCAAATACGAGCATTGTCATGAAGACCATCGGACCTGAAATTCAAGCCAATGTGGATTACGCCACACTTTTAAAATGGTTTGTCTTGCCTCAAACACCCACCATCGCTTTCGAGACTCTTGATTTACTCGGAATCCGGAAAGATGTGGAATGATATCGTGAAGAACTAGGCCTAGCAAAGTTTGTTTCTCTCTCACGCCCCACTTATGAAGAAATAACAAGAGAGTTTCTCGCTACCGTGTCACTAGTTTATCCAAGAGGCAAGACAACCGTAGCTAAAGACGGAATTTTGGAGTTTACGGTTAGGATGTTGTCATTCTCTTTGACTATTGAGGATATTTGTGACATCTTGGGATTTGAGTGCTTGGAGAAGATAAAATACACCGTTAGAGACACACACTATGATGAATAGTTGAGGTTTGCTAATGAGAGACTAGTTCCTGGAATTTCAAAGGCGGCCAAAATAACACATCCGGCGATTCGTTATGTGCATGCACTCATCGCGCAACTTATCTATAGTAGAAAGGAACATGGAACGGTGAATTTTGATGAGTTTTTTATGCTTATAGGGCCGTTTATGGAGAATCACAAGAAGGTTAATCTCGGTTCTCTACTAGCACGATAATTGGTCGTGGTCAAGCATGAATGTACCAAGGAAAGGTTGGTAAAGAATCCGCCGTGTAACTTTGGAAGTGTAATCACCGTGATTTTAGAGGCTTGTGAATTCGATCTAAGTGGAGAATGTCACTTGACCGGAGACAACAAACTCGATCTTCTCGCGCTTCAAAGGAAACACTTCATATGCGGATGGTACGATAAATCTACTACCTTTGGTTATCTCTTCACACCACCTTATTTGGAAGAGGAAAAGTGCATCTTTCTTCCCTACAAGGAATTACCGGACTTGAGTGATGGAGTTCCTTACTTCAATCCTCCACACACTCAATGGTATCCGTGACTTCCCGATTGTCCCCTTGTAGGCGTTGCACAATCCTACACTGCACAAGAACTAACTCGGAGCAAGGAGCAGGCGCAAATGGAGCGTTTAGCCACTGATTTTTTCCCTTCATCCTCCCACACGCAGCCCCAAGCCCGCCACTCCACTTCTACAATCAACCACGCATCTACCGAATGGTTCAAAAATAGTCTACATGAAGAAACGAAGAAAAGAGTTGCTCTGGAAGCCAAGGTTTCTAAGCAAGGGAAATTGATTTCCACACTCGTCAAAGTTGTCAAGAAGACGGTCCCTCACTTCTTCAAACAATCAACCAAGAACAGAACCGAGACCACTACCAATTACGAGTACAGTAGTTTATCACTTCTATAAGGTTTTGATCGCGAAGAAGACGGAGAAGATGGCGCCATTAGAACTCATCACCACGAGTGGACAGCCCATGAGACCCATGGCCAATCAACGCCAGAGCTAGATGCTCATTCCGGCGATACGGAGATAGTCGATCTTGGATCCGATGGAGAACACTTTCCCGCCGAAGTTCCGGATACTCCAGAATCACTCTCGACTACCTTTTGAGCAAGGTTTCGACAACTATCTATCCTTTCTTTTTCTTTTATTTTTATTTTTACTTCATTATGACAAATCTCTCCCGCTTGTAACTTATTTTCACTCCGGGACGGTGTGAATTAAGCCTGGGGGGATTTATCGTACTAATGTCTTTTTTCTTTTTCTTATGTTTTTCTTAATTTCTAAATGTTTTTATTCGAGTTTTATCGAGTCCAAACACTATGTTTTGGAACATAAACAATTTCAGGAATGTATGCTTAGATGTTATGATTCAGTGATTTATCACCAGATGAGTTCAGGAAAGCCGTTTCAGAAACCTTCATGACCGGACTCGCCCCATCTAATTTCGGTTTTATCTCGTTGATACAAATCTGATTTTGGTTCTATTTACACTAACCATTCACCGTCCCTCATTAAGGAGTTAGACCTGGAAATGTATCATACGTTCAAGACACTTTTTCCCTTTTCTACCACTCTATGTGTCTTGAATGACCAGCTCATTTTTAGTTGGTACCACACCCTTACCCTAACCTTTCTTTCAGACCGCATGCCATCTTTTCATGATCCATATGCAGATATGTGTAAAAACGTCGGAGAGAAAGAGGATCGACGCAATTCTAACCTCTAGAGATGCGGCGATTACAAAGTTTGGTGGAGTACGAATGAATAACTCAAGAAGAGCATAACCAACACTTGGGATCAGCAACAATGGTAAAAGTTCGTGCCTTTATCTAGAATCATTCTTGAGGACCGTTTTCCCCCGTTCCAAAAAAAAAAAAAAAAAAATGATGAACGAGAATCATAGTGTCAACGCTATGTTTACCAGAAATTGTAAGTTCTCGTATTTTCAAACCTCTCTTCTATTCTTGGATTTTGCTTGAGGACAAGCAAGGTTTATGTCTGGGGGAGTTGATATACCTAGTATTTTACCTATTTTACTATCTATTTTAAAGCATTTTCTAAGTATTTCAATAAGGTTTTACACCAAAGAGGTAGTTTTTCTTCGTATTTGTAGTTTTAAAGTGTTAACAGGGAAAATTATCAAAATGGAGCGAAAAGAGCATAAAAAGGTTTATTCTAAGCTACAGCAAGTTTAAAGGGGCAAAGACTTAGTCCCGGCCTCGACATTCTCAAGATATCACACTTTGCCGATTTGGACAGAAGCAATGAGTCTGAAGTTTGTCTACGGGTGGACAACCAAATGAAGTTGGATTTTGATGAACGATGGCTACATTTAAATATCTTTGAGTCAGATTTCTAATGAAGTTGGTATTATCTTATTTGGAGTTGTGAGCTAGAAGATATACTGGATTTACTGAAGACATGTCAAACTGCCTCGAAGATGAAGAAGGCGCAGAAAGGAGTCAAACGTTGATGGACCTTAAGGCCAATGTTCCTGACCATTCTTAGCCCAATTTGAAGACTTTTTAAATTCCACCACGTGCCTTGGATAGGAGGTCGGTTGGACCTTAAGGCAGTTCCGACCAAAAAGACCGTTTTGCCCATGGAAAACCCTAGGAGATATTAGCACTATAAATACTTGTTTTTAGCCTCTTCATTAGGGTGTGCCAAAATTTATAAACACTTTTTACTCATAGAAGACAGCAGCCACGCCTCCTTTGGAGGATTGATCATAGATCTTGTTTTAGGAGCTTTGGTGGATGATCTCGCTTTGTACCTCGCTATAGAGAAGAATCTTCTTATCCCTACTCTTTTAATAAAGTTTATCATCATGTTTTCTTCAATCTCCTTCTGTTTTTTCGTGCACCATGTTCGAGTAATTCACTTGTTAGGTTTTAGGTTTTCAATGAATTTCATAATTCGATAATTAATTAATGATTGTTTAGAGATAATAATAGAATCTTCATCTTTACTTGTAATCTATGCATAATTGCTTTACCGTGCATTTAGTGATTTGAACTTAGGTTGATATAGATTCCAAAAGATTTTATATCGACCGGAACTAGTATTTGATGAGCATAGAGTCTTAACAATCGAAAGATTAGTTAAGGAGTTCGGTGGACAATATCATAACTTGAACTTATCTTGCATATTTTCGCCTTGTAAGAACCATCGAAAGTTGAGTCTATTAGGGTGAATGAATATAGTAGTCGGAGCCACGAAAGTGGAATGTCTATACCATCGTGTTATGAGTCCTGGATGGTGCGGTATATCCAAAAGTCCCTAGATTAAATCAATCATTATTGTTGCATGATTCTCTGCGATTTCCTAAGTCCTAACGCTTTTCTCTCATTGATTTCAGTTTATTTAATATTTTCATCCGTGTTAATTCACAATCACCCAAAATGACATATTTTGTTCTAGCTTTATTTTATTCATTACAATTCGTAGTGTGGTTAACAAGTCCTCGTGGAATTCGATCCCTTTTCTATACTAATTGTGATTGATGTGCACTTGCAGGAAGTTGGGTTAAGTGGTAAAACTTTATCCACACGATCACACGTCTCAAACCGCGATTAAAACATAACCATCTTGTTTATGCGAAAGATCGTGTTGAGCGACACCATGGCAGTGTCGATCGACACACCAAAGCATATCGTGTCGAGTGTGTTGATCGACACCACCACTGTGTCGCTCGACACGACACTAAAATACCACACTTTAGTTCTTGAATGTTACACAACTATAATATCTTTATTCAATTATACTAGAACGGCATCCACGCCATGTGTGGAGTAAAATGAATATGCATAAACGAAATTCAAAATCTGATTGTGTATATTTCGAATTTTGAATGGGAATGTATTCCACATAAGAAGAGAAAAAACTCATAAAGTGAACTGAATCATAAATACCAGAACTAAAACAAATAATAATCAGAATGGATACAAAAATTTATATACTAAGTTACCTAAACGAATTCTAACTATACAAAATCAAAGATAAGTAACCAAATTATTAAAAGTGATTACTTTTTTCTACTATTGTTTTTTTATCTTTTTGAAAAACACCAAAAAACCCAGTGTTTACTACATTGCTGAAGTGAAGGTAGTCTAGTGGCAAGTGGTAAGTCCACTAAGAACATGCACCACCACACCCGGGATCGAATTCCGCTCTCTACAAATGTAAGAATTAGGTTAATTGATCGGCTATTTGTGGTCCAATGTTGAAAAAAATATATATTGTTTGCTATTTAATTTCAAAAATGCTACTTTTATAAATACTCAAATTTATAAGGTTTTATAAAGGTAGAAAACATGTTTTATAAACTTTGTAAGAAATATTATAAGATTTATAAACATGTTTTACAAACTCTACTAAACATGTTTTATAAATTTGAGTTTCTATAGACATTTATAAAAATAGTATTTTAGAAGATAAATTTGTAAACAGTTTATGTATTTTCACATAAAGTTCTCACAATATTTGTAAAAGTATATATACTTTCATATATTTTCATATATGAATCTGATCATAAAAATCAAGATATCCAAAAATAAATACGAAATTTACTAGAGGAAATTACAAATGCCATCTTTGAAAATATTTTTTTCAAATATGTCATCCTTGAAAATTTATTACAAATATGCCACATTTTATAGAAAAAGACAAATTTATTAAAAACAATTCTCTCTCAAAACCCCCAACCACCCAAAAACTATACCCTAAATATGAAATAGTCAACCCAAACCCAAAAAAAAAAAAATTAAGTTAGGAAAAAAATTACAATTTTACAAAGATTTTCAAACGATTGCATAACTGTAAAATGGCATATATATCATTAAAACTCTCAATTTACTAGCCGCAACTAGATTCAAACAACATTTATAGTGTTTTATTATGAATCACGGTTCCAAGTATCGCCAACTAATATTGTAAAAACATAAACAATCCAGGTCAAATATCGCCCTCTTGTAATTTCCCTGGCAATGTGGTAATCTACTAAACCAAACAACAAAGACTTGATGAATCAGCTAGCCACTTACACTTTTTTTTTTGTTGAGAAAATTAAGTTTTCATATTCAAAATAATAAATTCTCTACATTTCATTTTTGACCGCTCCTGTTGTGGTCATCCTCGTATAAATAGCTTTTTATTCTTCTTTTCATTTTTTTTTTGTTTTGACGGTAATATCTTTTTTTATTCAATGGATAGCTTTATCAATTCGTTCGAGTAAATTATGTGTTCGTCAAACAAAATATAACGCATATCAGCACATGTTCAAAAAACATTTGTTGTATAAGATAAAAAATTTTAAGAATTTCACTCAGTATATTGTTAGATCATTTTCATTTACTGTATTCCTTTTTGTTAAAAATATTTATCCTATTCGGCTCTACTGATATTAAATAAAATAAAAGATCAAACATGTGTTTATATATGTGTGTGATGGATATATGTACACGAAAAATTAAAAATATATGATGTGAAGTTTGTAATCGCTTAATTAACAAATGAAAGCAAAATATTTTGTAAACACTTTGTATAGTTATTATGGTAAAATAAAAGGCAAAAAGGAGATAATCATGGTACGTATCAAAAGGAAAGGTGACCACTTCAAATTAAAGAATGAAGTTACACATTAGACAAAGGAGATCTTTCTCACTGTCTAGTCCTAAAGACAATACCCTACAAATGCATGCATGCATGCAACTTCAGAAACCAAGACACACAATTTAACAACTCATAATAACTCCCAACCCCAAACCAAAGATCTTTTTATAAAAAAATAATCATTGTAAATTAAAAGGGAATAATAAAAAAGTCTAATTAACTGCCCATTAGTTCAACTGTGGAGATAGAGACACATGAGAGAGAGATACAGAGAGCATATCCAACGGCTACTATTTTACCCCCTAACACGTGTCTTCACCTTAGACTTTGACATATGATACATGAATGAAACACCTGCAGAATCTCTTTTGTATTTGTTGTCTTTTCTCTAAAGTTTGGTACTGTCTGGTTTGGAGTTGATGGATGAGATTGGAAAAAGTTCAAGGGTTTTTAGTGGTATCTTTGGACTGCTCACCGTCATGTTACAACATGGAATGGATGATGATGATGATGAGAGACATGATGGTCGTGGGCCCATATCCATCATCATCATCCAATCTCGACCGTACGATGAGTTTGGACCCGTGATTGGTTTTTGCATCAACATCTCCTCACCTCCACTTCTCTTCCAATAATATTCATTCACCATTTCTCTTTGAGATTCTCCTCCTCCAATTCCCTAAATGATTTCCAAAACAACCATTTAAAAATTATCATCACAATATGAAAACAAAACAATAAAAAAATTTGTATTAAACATGTTACAAGTTCATACTTTTAAACGGTTTAAATAGCAAAAGTATGAATTGTTTTGAAAGTTTGTTATTCGTCTTTTGGCTTGAATTTATCTGATAGTATAAAGACTGTATGAGGTGTTTTGAAGGTTGTTATTAGCTTTTCGGCTGTAAATTAGAGCTGACAATGAAAAAGGGAATTATAGTAATAAGATCATAAACCAGAGTATAACTTCAAATTGTTTTTTTAAGAGTATAAACCAGAGATGACAACGAATATTGCATCAAATGTAACTTTATATGAAATAAAATTTTAACCAAAAAACAAAGCACGATTAGGTCTAGCATTCTACATACCTGATGAGAAAGGCAAATGGAAGAAGGCTGAGGGCAGCAAGCGAAAGACATATTATCATAAGGATGATGATGATGATGATGATGGTAAGGATGATGATGATCAATGATGTTATTAATTGGTTGAGACATGATAGATATTGGTTTGGGTTTGATTTGTTGAAGTTGGAGTAGGAGTTGATGTTGTTGTTGGTGAAGTTGCTTAGCGAGTTTCTTCCTCAGCTTTTGTCTGTCTCTAGCCTTATGGTTCTGAAACCAATAAAAGACGTTTTTGCCCTCTATACGTCCATAGAAGGCTAAGTGAGCTGTGATCTGTTGTATCTGGACCGCATTCGGAGTCCGTATACCGCTCCTGTACATCTCTTCCAGGATCATCAGTTGCTCCGGCGTCGGACACCACCTCGTTGAAGCCACCGGACTCATTTTCGGTTCAGACAAATATTGATACTTTGTTTCTGATTGTGATATCTCCACACACTTAGGGTTGTATATATATTATATACGTAAATGTGTATGGATGAGGAGGTTATTTATACCCGAAACATGAATTTATATGGTTAAAGAGAAATTGGAATATTTAATTTAATTTAAAGTGCATTGGAAAGGGACGTAAGATAGAGAAGAGTTAGACAAAAAATAAACATAAAGAAAGAACATTGTACTATATTGTTTTTTATGTATGCATTTTACATTAGTACCGGCCCATTCCAAATGCTCCAAAATTATTACGTACTTTGTCAATTTGAATTTGTATTATATGTGTAAATAATAATATGTTTTTGGAATAAACTATAGTTTTTACTTTCAATTTTTTTAGTTGTCGGGAGTTTTCACCTTCATATACAGTAGAGATATATCATACAAAATCGAATTAATGGCACACAATAGTGAACTATCTATGTCAAAATCTTTTGTAAATAATTGAACATCATTGGGTTCAAAGAGAAAAAACATTAAATACTTTACCAAAAAAATAAAACGTTTAAATAATCACTTTCGTTTAACAATATCACCACTCTCTAAAATGCACACCTTATTTAGATATCTTGCGAAATATTTCAATTAATAATAATATAGGAACTTGAGAAGAGAGAGAAAATAGAACAGGAACATTCACAAGTAATAAAATTACATTTTCATAGTTTATAAAAGTTCCAAAAAAAAAGAATAGGCGCTAATATCCACATAATATGATCTATCATATCATAACCCAGAATAGATAAATATGTATACTACATATATGTATGTTTGATGTGTGAATGTGTGCATGTATGTAGAGAGAGGCTGGAAGAAGAATGAGGAGAAACTTAAATGATTATGTCATAATTACTTTTCGTGATTTACTTCTCTCAACAGAATGACGTTGACACATCATATTAAAAGAAAAGAAAAATGGTAAATTTTCTCCAATCTTTACATGGACAGACAGGAAAAATAGTACAACCATGTGAAATGAAATGTACATGTTCTATGTGTAGCCATATATAGTTAATTTGTTTTCAGTTTTATATATATAATATATACGTTATAAACATAACTAACAAAATTTGTAAAGGGTTAAACGCACGCGAATGTATAGTTAATTATTTTTAGTTACTCAGGAAGTATTATGTGAGTGTTAATATGTATTAATTTCGTAGTTTTTGCTTCTTCAAATATCACATCACACATAGAATTGTCTGTTAAAATTCTCCAGAAACTGAGCATTTTGACTTTTAACGTCTGCATGCAAAAACATTGCATGCATTAGCGTTTGCACCTATTATTAGGGCACCACCAATGCTCATGAGTGTCACTATTTTTTTTATAATTAAAAAAGAAAAAATTAAGACATCTAAGTGTCTCAAATCAAAAAAAGTATATGACACTTTTTTTGATTTGAGACACTTAGGTGTCTAATTTTATTTTATTTTAATTATAAAAAGAAATAGTGACACTCATGAGAGTGTCACCAATGGAGATGGCCTTAGTTGTCTATAAGCTCCAAAGCCATGTCTTCCTTTCACTCTCTCTCTGTCTTCTGTCAACATTCTTGATTCTTGATATTCAACTTTTTGGGGCTATAGGATATTTATGTTCTCATCTAGAAATCATTTTATATAGTGAAATCCCATATTTTAAATTCTACATTAGCAATAACATTTCTATTGAAATTCTCTATAATTTATTCCCATTTGATTGTCTTGCTCGATGATATTTCTGGTAGGTGGTGATACACACCGTAAATTAGGATTTAGTCCAATTTATTGGACGGCTGTGGTAACGAATGCAATCACCTGTCTAAATTCCATAATTTTAAAAGTTATGTAACCAAAGTAGTGTCGTCCGGTGGTTAAATGATAGAAAATTCGTAATGTGAGTCAATGGTAGGGAACGAGTCTCGTTATTTAAAACGTTTTGAATGATCAGAAAGAAATTTACCATAAAAATAAAATTTTATCACTCTTGATACTTTAAATACTAAAATATCCAATTTTGTAAAAGATTTTATTAATTAATTTGATTTGTAGTCAAAATTTTTCAAACTCTCACTCACTTCACCAAGTCACAATAGCCAAATCTCTCCCTGCAACGACATGCAGTTTCTTGAGCTTCATTCTTGATCAGAAGTTCTTTGACGAGGAGATAAAGCTGAGATGTAATACATCAAATGTAGTCGTATTGAATCTATCAATAACCGAAACTATATATACCAACCAGTTCCTGATTCATAATTATATGCTTAATTAATTGGTATATAATTGAGCCTCTAACCAGACTCATAACATAACTAACCAATGCCAACATAATTGATACTCCAAAATTAGTTTAGGTTTAATATAAATAAATAACATTACTAACCTTCTGATCACATACTAAGATTGGGAAGACGAAAAAAGCATACACTCTTTTTGATATTAATCTGCTTTCTTTCTTTGTGAAATATATATATATACAGGGTAAAAACAATTTAAGAGACAGGACTATAAATGCATGCATGCAGACAAATTGTAATTTGCCTCTGCATTTCCTTTTAACACTGTCTGGTTTTCAATTTAATTTTTCAAAATAAAAAATTAGTATTTGTATTCATACACATAAATGCGTTGTGTTCTGTCAACATTCTTATTAAATCCTAAACTGTTGGTAAAATTCCAAACAGCTCTTTTGCTGTTAGGCATTTCCTCTCTTTTGTCCCCACTTATCTCTCTTTCTCAAATTAAAATTCTATGAAAACACTTCATTGCACAATGCAAGTACGTATAGACTCCTCTCTTTTTTTTTTTTTAATTCTCACGTACACACGTATGCATATACATTACAAAGTAATTAAGACGTGTATAATTACAACAACGACGTACCATTATATGAAGTAATTGCCAAGTTGGATCATATATGCAATTGTAATCTCAAAAAGAATGTAAACCTCATATTTTCCAGGTTACAAGTTTTGCTACCTCAATGAAACTATCACCTATTCAATTGAAACATTAAAAAGAATTGATGTTTCTCGAAAATTACATTGTTGATTCACAAAAGTTTTCCAGAGCTAAGTTTTATATAAAATTTACTTGTGTATACCTTCATATTAAATTTTTCATTCTATTAATTGAAAAACCAAGAACCTCGTTGTACAATAACAAACATATATACCACAATAAAAAAATTCTTATTAAGAATATCAATTGAACAATTTGTTCAACTCAGAGTTACTCAACATCACCTACAAGTGATTTGATCATGAATCTATTCTTAATCTATCCAAACTTTCTCGTTTGGAATATCACTAAAACAACCTATCATAGTCTGTTCAACCAAGAGTTACACGAACTCATTCCCAAGTAATTTGGTTCTGAAACTATTCCTAAACTACTCAAGCTTACAACCAGCAACAACTGATCTTCCTTTCTACACTCACCCTGTTACAACACACTTATCTCTTCGAAAGACTAACATCAAAAAATCTTCAACTTTTCTTGTATGGTCTCTTCAGCAGATAACTACATTGTCATGCGCCTAACACCATTTACCCCCAAAGGATAAGTCCACCATGACTTTGATGATTTGTGTAGCCTCCACTTTCTTCACGTGCAGAATTCTCATATGCTACAGTTGTAGAATCCCACTCATCTCTATTGTTGGGCTCGAGATGCCACACCAACAGTTGAATTTTCTTCGAGTTACAAGCTATCCTACTTTAGCGGAGGTACTCAAGACAAAACAAGATTTTTAGATCTTTTCAATCTCACCCTTTTTGCATGAATATGTCAATCCAAACACCAGTACCTACAAGGAAATAAACAAACAAACATACATACAAGTGTGCATCTCTCAAATATTTTAGATGATCATTAGTGTCACCATCAAACCACAAACACCATGAAACTAGATATATTTAAGTAACAATACTCATACATACCCAAAAAGAAATACACATCCAAAATACCAAAAGAGTCATAGAAATCAAAACGCAAACACAACATAATCATATTTGAAAGAAGAGATGTCTCAAACACATTCATAAAGCATCACCACCATCCAGTGTCTCCTCTTCATTGGTCTTGTCATGGTCCTTGCACTAGTAAAAAAATTAGTAAACCATCTCCTTTGGCACCTCACCGTGTAGCCACTTATCCTTCCACTCGAACACCTTCTTCGAGTAGTGCAGTGCTGCATAAGAGTCGAATTCTCTCCTAACCAGAGCGGTCATGTGTGGGTCCCACCTAAATTCTTGCTGCAAAAACAAAAATTAAATATAAATAATAATAATTTAAATGAAAGTAAAAATAGTGAAAACAGATGACTTACCGCAAATTGGCGAAACCACATTTCTTGATCCTCCAGTGGCATGGCGGTGTACGTCGTATAAGGACGGCTGAGCAAAGAGTTTTCCATCTTGTTGAGGGACTTCGAAATCCCGCTGCGAGAATCACCAAACCTACGGGAAAAAAATGTAACATTAGTCGCAATTAAATTAAATTTGTTAAAAAAAAAACAGAAATGGAACAAAAAACTTACCATGTGTCTCTACCGAGCTGGTCTGGATGGAGTCTAGTCAACCTCTCTCGTCCAGGAAGACCCATGAAGTCCTCGACGCTAATCTGCGACGATGCTGTGGTGGCTGCTGGTGTCACGGGCGTCTCTAGAGGTGTAGACGACGGTGTAGGTGTAGACGTCGAAGTCGAACGAGATCTACTCACACGACGACGACGTGATTGGCCGCTGCCAGATGCAGTGGCGAAACCACCGTAATCTCTAGATTTATATGATAATATATTTTAAATATATGAAAAATCTATAATTATAAAAATATAATGGTTTAAAAAAACAATGCTTTAAATTTCCAAAATTCTAAAATTTAAATTTTCAAAATTGTAAAATTTAAAATTCTGTGGTGGAATTTAAAATTTAAATTTCCAAAATTCTAAAATTTAAAATTTAAAGTTTTATAAGGTTTTTAAATAGTGTTATAAGGTTTTTGTAAAGTTTTATAAGGTTTTTAAATAATTTTATAAGGTTTTTAAATAGTTTTATAAGGTTTTGTAAACAATCTTATAAACCTTTTAAAAACTTTCCTAAATCTAATTGTTTCAAATTCTTTAAAATATAGATATAAATTCAAAAATTAAGTCATTATCTTTAAATTTACAATTTTTTCGATATTCTAAAATTCTTAAGTAATTGTTACATAATTTCAAAATCTAAAAAATTAAAATTCTAAAATTTTAAATTAATCGTTATAATTGTTTAAAAATTAGTAAAACTTGCTAACAATTTTCTAAAAATTTATGGAAAAAATAATTTCCCTAAATCAATTTCCCTCATTTTTCCTAATCATAAATCTAATTTTTCATAACAATTTAAAAACCCTAACAATTTCATAACAATTTAAAAACCCTAACAATTTAGTAAAAATTAGTAAAAATACTAACAATTTAGTAACAACTTCATAAAATTAGTAACAATTTCCAAATTTCATAATATAACTTCCAAAACCCTAAATCTAACCCTAATCCTAATCCTAAATCTAGGAAAAATCAATTCACAAACTCATTTCCTAAATCTAACCAAAATCAATATATAGTTTGAGGATACTTACAAATGACTTGGGATTTCCGACATGGGTGGCGATTTCCGGTGGCGAGGAAGTGGAGGACGCGGCGGCGACGGCGAGCAAGAGGAGGAGGCGGCGGCGAGAGAGAGGAGGAGGCGGCGAGCAAGAGGAGGAGGCGGCGGCGAGAGAGAGGAGAGGCTCCGGGTTGAATTCCGGCGAGGAGGAGCGGCGAAATCGGCGGTCGGAGGCAAATCGCGATCGGAGGAGGCGAGAGGAGAAGGATTTCAACGGATGGAGAGGAAGAAGAAGACGACGCCTGTTAATAACCCAGATTTTCCGACAAATTTAAAGCTGTAGGAAATCCGTCGGAAATCAAAATAAATTAAATGGGCCGCGTGTTTTGGACCGACTGATTTCGCGGTGTTTATTTTTCATTTCGCGGGTAAAAATTGGCAAATCCGTCGGAAATCTGTCGGAAAAATATATATTTTTCCGACAGATTTTTGACAGATTTGTGGTTTTAGGGTATTGAAAATTTAAAAAATGTTTTTTTGTTGGTTTAGGGTTAAGGAATTGAAGAAATTTAAGAAATGTTTATTAAATTTAAGAAATTGTTTTTGGAAATTAATGAATTAGCATTTTGGAAAAAATTGGTAATTTTTAAACAATATTTAGCATTGTTAACATTTTTTTCCAAAATGCTTATTTTGGAAAAATTGTTAGCATTTTGTACATATTTTTACCTGAAATCTCCAATTCCGTCGGAAATCTGTCGGAAAAATATACATTTTTCCGACAGATTTGGGGTTTTAAGCTTGTTTATGATCCGTTTTCGTAGTTACAAGTTAATAGCATGGTTGAAGCAATATTTGGAAGATAAAATACTTGATAATGATCATTGTTACTTTCAAATTCTAAACATTTAGTATTTTCCGTAAACATCTATTGTTTTGTATATGTAACTGTATGAAACGCTTTTGGTTGAAACATGATAAAATCGCAAAACATGTTCTGTATAACATCGAGAAGGTTATTTACTCAATTATCTTTCACTTTAGTTGTCAGAATTGTATGCCGAGACTTTGTCTTCTCGAAATTCAGGAATTTGACCTCAAAACCCTAAATCTGTCGGAAATCTGTCGGAAAAATAGATATATTTCCGACATATTTCCGACAGATTTAAGGGTAACACGTGTCGTCTTTTAAGGTAAGCATGATATGAATATTGCGTCGGAAATCTGTCGGAAAAATATATATATTTCCGACAGATTTCCGACGCATGCTTTAAAAGAATATATACACAGATAAATTTTTTATAAGAATTATATAAATATCAGTTTCTGTCGGAAAGCTGTCGGAAATATATATATATTTCCGACAGATTTCCGACGGAACATTATTTTTTTTTAAAAAAAAATAGAAAAATGTAAATTATCTGAAATTCTTGGTTATGTTAACAAATACAAACATATCAAAATCCTAAATCTGAGTCTGAGTCTGATCCTTCCGAAGGAATTGTGTCTTCGTCTTCATCAAATTCTCCAACTTCTTCTTCTGATTCTGAATGTACTATATTATCACCAAATTCAGTGAAATCAACAAAAAGGTCCACCGCTGAAGAATGACCAACTGGAGCCATCGGAGTAATTCTAGTTGGTTGCATAGCATCTTGCTCAGCAACTCCATATAGTCTCCCTCTTGGATTAATTGGAGTCACTGTAATCCAAGGATCTCCTCGATGTGTTACCCTAGGGTAAGAAATGTAGCATACCTGAAACAAACTTATATAGTTTAGGCAATTACAATATCATTATTTATCTATAACGCACGTATTATAAAATTTTAAAATCAAACCTGGTCTGCCTGTGATGCTGGGATGAATGGGTCATACTTTTGCAGTCTCTTAGAAGAATTTACTGAAGTGACGCCAAATTGGCTCACCTGAACACCTTCTGGATATGACGGATCATACCACTCACAAAAAAAAACAATGCACCTCATGCCCAACATTCCTGGATAGCTCACTTTCAATATTTCTTTGAGAATCCCGTAGTAGACTACATCACCACTTGTAGCTGAAATACCGTAATCTTCAGTTGGCCTCGACCTTTCTTCATGAATCCTAAATGCAAATCCCCTAGTGCAATACTGAACGTATGAAGTTGCTTCGAAGCTTGGGCCAGAAACTATCTCTTGTAACCATGTCGGAAACCTTTCTCCATTCTTCATTACTTCAGAAACCAAAGATAATAATTTAGACAAATTAATAAACAAACATTTTATTCAGTCCCATAATTAATTCACTAATTTTAAGATATATAAGCGTTTTTTAAAAACTTACGTAATATTACAGCCAATTTGGAAACTCGGTTTCCTTAGATTCTCCAAGTTCGTGTTCTGTCATATCCAGATAATAGCGACGTATTAATGCAATGTAAATCCTGAAAGCAAACAACAATATATAACATATGAAACCTATATATTACTTAGGTATAAAAAAAAAAAAGTATTTAAATAAGTTCTGTTTTTACCTTTCGTACTCCGCCATCTCCTCACAATTCGTGAGAATATACATATGTAAGTGACTCCACTCATCTTGTGATAGGTAACGTCTCTTCCCTCTCCCAATCACTCGGCCAACTTGCGAAAACAACTCAGGGACGAGCGCGGCATACGTGACTCTCTCACCTCTATCATCATGACGAGCAGGACGTCTACTCTTCGTACGAACTCCCCGCGGAAAGTAATATTTCGCAAACTGTGATGATTCTTCATTGATACTCTGTGCGACAATAGAACCTTCAACTCGAGCCAAATTTTTGACCTTCTTCTTTAGATGGAACATGTACCGCTCGAAAGGATACATCCAACGAAATTGAACGGGACCACCTAGTTCGGCTTCGCGGGGGAGGTGTAGGGGAAGATGTTCCATAACATAAAAAAAAAGACGGCGGAAAGATCTTCTCAAGATTGCAAAGGATCACTGGTATATTGGCATCTAAGTTGCGGATCCCCTCAACTGTAAGTGTCATCGTGCATAAATCCCTAAAGAAAGCACCAACTGCTGCAATAGCTTCGTGGACAGTTTGAGGAAGAAGATGGGTAAAAGCAAATGGAAGAAGCCTCTGCATCAGTACATGACAATCATGACTCTTCAGTCCCATAAACTTTAGGTATCGCGAGTCTACGCAGTTACCCAGATTAGCTGCATATCCATCAGTGAATTTAACTTCGTCTTTAATCCACCGGAAAAATTCTCTTATCTTTTGTATTTGCAATCGGTACGGAGGAAAAGGATATGTACCATCGGGAAGACGATCAAGATAATGACGGTAGCAAATCTTTGAAACATCCATCCTAGACTTCACATTGTCTTTTGTCTTTCCCGTGATGTTTAACACCGTATTCATGATGTTGTCAAAGAAGTTCTTTTCAATATGCATCACATCGAGGTTATGCCTTAATAAATGATCCTTCCAGTACGGCAAATCCCAAAATATACTCTTCTTGTGCCAGTTCTGAGCTTCCCCTACACCACAAAGCGGTTCATGCCCATTACCCCCACAATCAGGAGTCCTCTCAGCACCAAAATCTCTCAACTGCTCCAATATAGTACGACTGTATATCTCATCAATTGGAGCATCAACCACTTGTGTATTTTTCTTAAATAATCTTTTAGACCGACGATAGGGATGTCCGTTCGGTAGAAACCTTCTATGGCAATCAAACCAACATGGCTTTCTTCCATTCCTCAATTGGAAAGCGTCAGTGTTGTCTTGGCAAAACGGGCACGATAATCTTCCATGAGTAGTCCATCCAGATAGCATACCGTATGCTGGGAAATCGCTAATAGTCCACATAAGGACCGCACGCATCAGAAAATTCTGCTTCCGTGAAACATCAAACGCTTCGACACCGTGACTCCATAGCATTTGTAACTCATAAATCAATGGCTGGAGGAATACATCAAGTGATCTCTTCGGATGCTCAGGGCCGGGAATAAGAACGGAGAGGAATAAAAACTCTCGACGCATGCACATACCAGGGGGCAAATTATACGGTGTTACGATTACGGGCCACAAAGAATACTGCCTTCCATGCTTCCCAAATGGGTCGAAACCATCCGTACTTAACCCGAGGTACACATTTCTTGACTTGTATGCAAAATCCGGATACAACATTTGAAAATGTTTCCACGCTTTTGCATCTGAAGGATGTGTAATCTCTCCATCTTGACGATGCTCTGCATGCCATCTCATTTGTTCTGCCGTTTGCGCATTGATATAACCTCTTTAACCTTGCTATCAATGGTAAGTACCACATACGTTTATATAGAATTGGAACTCTCCCACCAGTTTCCTCATACCGTGGTTTACGACAAAATTTACATCTTCTCCGGTCTTCGTCTTCTCTCCAATATAGCATACAGTTGTCGATGCATACATCTATCACCTGATACGGCATACCAAGACCAGCTACAAGTTTCTGTATCTCGTAGAATGATGCAGGTGCCTGATTATCTTCAGGCAAAATATCTTTCACAAAATCTGTTATCGCATCAACACAGTCTTCCGCCAAATTGAAGTCCGTCTTAATGGTCATCAGTCTACTAGCAGTTGATAAAGGTGAATGTCCGTCTCGACACCCATCATATAAGGGCTGCTTCCCTGCGTCTAACATATCAAAAAATCTTCTAGATTCTTCATTTGGTTCTTCTACTCTATCCTCCCCTATTACGATCGATGGCAAATTCTCTCTAAACGCATCATGAACCATCTCAGATAGTCATGTGTCTATAACGGCTATATAACGGCTATTTTTCCGACAGATTTTCGACAGCTAGTCATGTGTCTGTCGGAAATCCGTCGGAAAATATTAACGGTTCATAATTTCCGACGGATTTCCGACAGCTAACCGGAATCACCGCCGGTGTCGGCACCGGCTAGTTACACGGTCCAATAATCTGACCGATTTCCGACAGTCTTCTTGTCCGTCGGAAATAATTCCGAAAAATTTCAGTTCCGTCGGAAATCGGTAGGATTACCGTCGGAAATTCCGTCGGATTTACGTCTGTTTTCTTGTAGTGGATTAATCACCAAGACGAGAAGGCACAATCCGCAGATAGTGAAGGAGTTGGTAAATTCATTTCCACAATACCAGACACTGAGAGATAAGCGCATTTGTGGAAGCAATTATCTAATCATCAACTAATTTGTCGAATTTAAAGGATTTAACCTTTACAAACATGTTCACCAAGTTGTCACGATCTTCGTGCATTGCAATCTTGTTAACTATGGGCATACAATTGTGATAGCAGGTGACGTAGAGCATTGTCATATCATGGCTCATACAAGGTGAAGATAAGTCTTCTCACCTCTGAAGCTTAACACCAATGAGCAAGAAAACCACCTCCTCAATGGGAACATCAAACTCAGATGCACCAAATTCACCATCGTCATACGGAGGATTAGGAAGAGGAATGATCTCAAGAGTGAATTTTTACATCGAGCCACAACCATATTAATAGTTGAGCCCTGATAACGTAGTCCTCATACATTACACTAAATAAACTCACACTCACTTCTTGAACAAATCACTACAAGAAAACAGCCGCAAATCCGACGGAATTTCCGACGGTAATCCTACCGATTTCAGACGGAACTGAAATTTTTCAATTCGGTCGGAAATCTGCCGGAATTATTTCCGACGGACAAGAAGACTGTCGGAAATCGGTCGGATTATTGGACTGTGTAACAAGCCGATGCCGACACCGGCGGTGATTCCGGTTTGCTGTCGGAAATCCGTCGGAAATTATGAACCGTTAATATTTCCCACAAATTACCTGTCGGAAATCTGTCGGAAAAAATAGCCGTTATATAGCCGTTATTATATCCGTTTGATTTTCGACGCTTTTCCCACAAATTTCCGACGGTCAACGTATTTATATATATGATTCCACACATCTTCATTCACTCACAACATTTCTTAGAAAAAATCGTCAAGAGAGTGAGATGTCATCTTCTAGATATTATAGATCGTGGATGGATGAAGAGATGTATGATCCGGAGTCGAAGACATTAAATGCAAGTTATGCACGAGGTATATGCGAGTTCATGGCGGTTGTCGGGAATCGAAAGGTGATAAAATGTCCATGTTTAAATTGTTGCAATTCGCGTAATGTTAATGTAGAACAAGTTTGGCATCACTTGTATACCAATGGTTTTATGCCGGGATACAAAATTTGGTTTTTTCATAGAGAAACTAATAATCATGGTGCAAGTAGTAGCAGTGCACCATATGTTGCGGATAGCTTAGGTGAACATAGAACGGAAGTAGAATTTTAAATTTTACAATTTTGGAAATTTAAATTTTAGAATTTTGGAAATTTAAAGCAATGTTTTTTTAAACCATTATATTTTTATAATTATATATTTAACCGATTTCGAAATTTTTATAATTATAAAACTTTACAAAAAACCTTATAAACAGTTTTACACGGTATTTAAATAGTTTTATAAGGTTTTTTTTAACAATTTTACTAAAACTTTTAAAAACTTTATAACTTTAGAATTTCTTAATAATTTTTGCATTATTTGCAAAAAATAGATTTTTCATATATTTAAAATATATTATCATATAAATCTAGGGATTACGGTGGTTTCGTCACTGCATCTGGCAGCGGCCAATCACGTCGTCGTCGTGTGAGTAGATCTCGTTCGACTTCGACGTCTACACCTACACCGTCGTCTACACCTCTAGAGACGCCGGTGACACCAGCAACCACCACAGCACCGTCGCAGATTAGCGTCGAAGACTTCATGGGTCTTCCTGGACGAGAGAGGTTGACTAGACTCCATCCAGACCAGCTCGGTAGAGACACATGGTAAGTTTTTTGTTCTATTTCTGTTTTTTTTTTTAACAAATTTAATTTAATTGCGTCTAATGTTACATTTTTTCCCGTAGGTTTGGTGATTCTCGCAGCGGGATTTCGAAGTCCCTCAACAAGATGGAAAACTCTTTGCTCAGCCGTCCTTATGCGACGTACACCGCCATGCCACTGGAGGATCAAGAAATGTGGTTTCGCCAATTTGCGGTAAGTCATCTGTTTTCACAATTTTTACTTTCATTTAAATTATTATTATTTATATTTAATTTTTGTTTTTGCAGCAAGAATTTAGGTGGGACCCACACATGACCGCTCTGGTTAGGAGGGAATTCGACTCTTATGCAGCACTGCACTACTCGAAGAAGGTGTTCGAGTGGAAGGATAAGTGGCTACACGGTGAGGTGCCAAAGGAGATGGCTGAGAAGCCGGACTTGTGGAACGGGTTCATCGCCTATTGGCAACTAGAGGCTACCAAGCAGAGCTCTACATATCACTCTAGAAACCGGAACAGCCAGCGCAACGGCAAGGGACCTTCCACCCACAACCTTTGAGCTACCAGCAAGAAGACAAAGGCTAGGGATATGGTAAGTTTTTTTTGTACGTCTTGATTTTTAATTTTTTTTTTGTTTTATACATTTATATTATCAAATAAATTTCTAACAACTGCAGGCTAAGAAGTTGGGTCGGGATCCCAACAACTTGGAACTTCTGCTAGCAACACACACCGACAAGAATGGTGTCGTCTAGGATCAAGTAGCTCGGGAGATTCAGGAGAGCGTCCAAAGAATGGAAGAGGAGTACATTCTGTCTTAGCCATCCGTGAAAGGAACCCCTCCCCTCACCCAAGCCCCGGACGACATCATCAACGAATTCGTCTTAAAGGTATGTAAAATTTAAAATAGTTTTCATGTCTTTTTCATTTACAATTTAATTTGTTCTGCAGGTTGCTCCGCAGAGCAAAGGGCGGCTTTATGGTCTTTCCGATGATGCAGGATCATCGGGGTCTTCTTGTTACTACACCGAGACATCCGACCTGAGAGCCAAAATGCAGGAAAAGGACGTCGAAATTGAAGGTTTGAAGACGACGGTCGAACAGATACGAGATGCACAAGCCGTCCTAGAAGTCGAGCGGGAGAAGGAGAGAGCCGAGCGGGACAAGGACAGGGAGACGATGCAACGGATGATGGAGTACTTGGGCCGCAACCCGGATTTTCCGCGGGGGCCCACCATTTAGATTTTTATTTTCAACGTTTTTGTAAAACAATATTACTTTTAATTTTATTTTAATTTCTACTTTTAATTTTATTTTAATTTAAATAATTCAAATTTTAAATTTTAAATTTATATTAAATTAATTATTATTTAATTTATTATAATTTTTAATAATTTCTACGAATACGTCGGAAATCTGTCGGAAATGGATCCGTCGGAAAGCTGTCGGAAATAAAACTGTCGGAAATAAATACGTCGAAAGTCTGTCGGAAAGTCGTCGGTTTACATGTAATCGGAACTCATCGGAAATCATTCGGAAACAAACCGACAGATTTCCGACAGTGACATTTCCGACGGAATTCCGACGTGTCGCCGGACTCCGGCAGGATGTCGGAATTCCGTCGGAAATAAAGCCGTGGGAAATCTGTCAGAAATTTTTGACGGATTTCCGACAGAATTACTATTTCCGACAAGATAGAAACGACAGACAAATCCGTCGGAAATCTGTCGGAATATGCGTTTTCCGACAGACTTCCGACGGATATTTCCGTAGGATTTTCGCTGTTTTCTTGTAGTGAATCTAATTTCGTGCGATGATATTATTTTAGTGCAAATGAGTATTCTAAAGGGAATTTCATCTATGTTACTCAAGCTAATCTATAATTTTTTCGTGCCACCACCAGATATATGTCATATTTACCTATTTTTACTATATAGTAATATTTGTTTAATGAACAAATGACTGGAATTTGGGTTTAAAAGGTCTCATTTAGTGTTTTTGTGGATTTGAGAGTCATTTCAGGAAATTTTAAGTATTTTGGGCCTAAATTTGGGTTTAAGAAAAGACATACTTTGTCTGCCATACCGTTGGATCGTGCTAAAAATTTTATACTAGATAGAGGAGGATCATATCTTCACAAATAATAATCCATCAAGGAAATTCGACGGTTAGATATGAAGATATTCACCAAATATGAAAAAATGTAGATTTCTTAATGTTCGAAGAATATCTCCTAAATCTTTTGAAGTATGCTCCAAGACTTCAACTCTTATTTAAGCACAAGAGAGGCCACATAATCAGTAACCGAGAATCCGGCACTCATACTTTGAAGATCATCACCAAAGAATCCTCAAGACTTTTTTTTTCTTTCTCAATTGTTTGTTTAAGGGAGAAATGTCTCGCCTCTTTGTATTCCATCTGATATATCATGGTTTTACCCTGTTTAGACCATGATATAAGTCCAATATCTAGAGTATTTATGGTGTTTTCTAGTATGTTTTAGAGTCTTTGTAGGTACTTAGACGTTTGAGGCATAATTGATGTTTACTGGAAGTTTTGGTGCAATGCGGAATGAAGTGGCGAAGATCGAAGTGAAGAATCGGATTCAGATGTTGGTGTCGATCGACACCCTGCTCGACCAAGCCAAAAGCCCAATTTTGAATAAATCCGTTCGAAGCCCGAAAATTCCAAATATTTACAATTATGTTAATGATGGTTTATGTACTCTATAAATACGTTTTTGCAGCCATTGTTTAGGCTTATGCTTTATTTTACTTAGTCTAAGAGATATCTATCAATTAAAGTAATGGTTTCTTCTTTGATTATGTCTGAGTAGTTTACCTGTTAATTTTAGGGTTATTCAAAGGTGTTTGATGATTTGCTAGATCTGATTTGAATTGCTTAGGATTAATATCTTTAGAATGTTCTTCATCTTGTCTTGTGATTAATGCTGATTTTAGATTCATGACCTGAAATCTGATCTTAGGATAATTAATAGAAACGACAGGTTTTATTGATTACTTGATCTAGACTTTGATGAGCAAAATTCCTTTTCGCCAAGAAATTTGGTTTAGATTTTATGAACAATTGAACTTGAACTTTGATGCTTGTTTAGATTGATAGGATTCACAAAGAAATTTGGTCTTCTAGGATTTAAACATAGAAAATCTCTGCAACGAAAGTTGATTGATTTTATAATTGTGGTCATGTTTAAGAATTGTGCATCAAAATCCTATCTTTTATTTATCGTCTGCATATCTGATTCACCTGTGATTTCCCTGTGCCTAGCTTCTTTTTAATTGATCTTTATAACCGTTCACCCTGCTTACTTTGTTAACTTTTTTTTGCATTCTTACTATTTTTTCTTAGTTTAATCCGAATTTATTAGTCTATTGTGCAACTGATTCCCTGTGGATTCGATCCCTAAATACTGAAATTGATCTCTTAATTTGAGAGAGTAGCTTAGGGTTAATTTGAGCTTATCAAATTTTAGCGCCGTTGACGGGGAATCAACGCCATTAGATTTATTTTATTAGAATTGTGTCTAAGCTTTTTATTTTTATTTTTGCTTTCCTAGTTTCTTTTGTTTCTTTTTTTGTTTTGAGTTTCAGGTGTATGCTTGATACAAGGAGCTGCAAAGACAAGGAGCTAGTTGGATACAGTCTTCAGGAACTTGCACGTCTAGAGCGTGAGAATAGAAGAGCAACAACAATGGTTGTTCAAGGACGAATCATTCTGAGACAAAGACCAGATGGAATCCTGCGTGATCCGGCAGGATTAAAGTACAACGAAGAAGGATTGAGGATCGACGACGATGGAGCTGTGATCGTCGAGAATATTGAGGAACATGCGAATCTGGAGCAGCCTGTCGAGCGACAGGGAGAAGATGTCGAGGGACGTGATCAAATCGTGGGTGTCGATCGCCACCCAGATGGTGTCGATCGACACCAGGACCTGAATCCGTCGATTTTGTTGAGAAACAACCAGAACGCTGTGCAAAGATGAACATTGGCTAATTTTAATCGTCCAGAGCAGTTCTACGCCAATAGATCTGCCATTCGTCCACCTCCATTCTAAATGAACGACTTTGAGCTTAAACCGACATTCTTCTCTTTAGTTGCTCAAGACCCATTCTGCGGTCTTCCACATGAGAACCCGGTGGACCACATCGAGAGGTTTGAAGATCTTGCATCTGCAATCAAGGCTAATGGAATTTCAGAGGATTATCTATTCAGCAAGCTCTTCCCCTACTCTCTTCAAGGGGAAACTAAGTATTGGCTAAGGACGCTTCCACCGGGCTCACTTACAAACTGGATGGACACAAAGAATGCTTTCTTAAGCAATTTCTTTGACGATGCAAAGTCTGAGGACCTTAGAGCAAAGATTTAAACTTTCAAGCAAGGAGATGTTGAGGCATTCAAGGCTGCGTGGTACATATTCAAGGGCTATCAGAGAGACTGTCCACATCATGGATTCAACGAGGTACAACTACTTAATATCTTCTACAGAGGGATTGCGCTGCAATATTTTGTGACTCTGGATGCTGCGAGTAATGGGAACTTCAATACGAACTCACCAGAGACTGCCTTGAGATTGATCAAAAATCTTGCTAATAGCAATAGTGTTAAGGATATGGACTACCAAAGGAGCCAGTCTGGACAAAACATTGGTGGTAACTAGTTCGCAGAAGTCACCAGGAAGCTTGATTCAATGCATAGTCTTCTAGCTGGAAAGAAGACGGTTAGCTTTGCGCAAGACGTTGAGACTGCAGACGAGGATGTTAATTACATCAACTAGAACGGATTTCAGAAATTCAGGAGTCAGTAATGATATGGATCGTCTTATCAGAAGCCATTTCAGAGCGGCAACAGCTTTCAAAAGAACTATGGTTCATCGTCTTACAAGCCTCCTGAGCAGAAGAGCAAGATGGAAGATATGTTTGAGCAGATCTTAGAGGGATAGCAGAAGTTGACGGTGAACATCAACTAGAAGATTGATGCATTTTATCAAGAGTTGAATGGGAAATTCAAAGCGTTAAGTGCTCATGTCAAGAAGCTCGACGTTCAAGTCGCTCAAACAGCTAGTTCTATCAAGAGACAAGAGGGGTTTGCTCCTGCGAAGGCTGATGCCAACCCCAGAAGCGCGTGCAATGCTGTTATGACTCGAGAAAATGACTATTTCGATGAATTTGAAGATATTTTTGGGTCTGCAGAACAAGTGTCGATTGACACTACGGATCAGCATCGATCGACACTCAAAGAAATAGTCGATTCTGGTACCGAAGAGATGGTGTCGATCGACACTAAGGAGGGTGTCGATCGACATCCCGTCCAGTCTTGTGCAGAAATCGCGAAATCATCAGTTGCTTCGGAGGAGAACGTCTACAAGCCAAAGGTTCCTTTTCCCAGAGCTAGAAGGTCCAAGCAGGAGGTTGAAGAGGCTTTTTTCAAGAAGATGATTGACAAGGTGATGGTTGAGATGCCTCTTGTTGATGCAGTTAAACTTTCTCATGCGCTTAGAAGATACGTCAAGAGACTTGCTGCGAATGGAGTTAGTCCAGAGGAAGGAGCGTTACTAACCAGAGATATCAGAGCCATACTCTTGAATACAGCTCCAGTAACTAAGAAGAAAAAGAAGGACGTGGTGGTTTATGAGGAAGTAAGTGTTATGATTCAGAGCAAGATTCCTGTTAAGCTACCATATCCAGGAAACTTTGTGCTTCATTATTCAATCTCGACAGGGCAGTTTCCTCATTCTCTTTGTGATTTGGGATCCAATATCAACTTGATGCCATTATCTGTTGCTATCAGACTTGGGATGATAAACTTCAAGGCTACTAGGATGTCTCTTCTCCTAGCCGATCGGTCTAGGATATTCCCAAAAAGAATTCTAGAGGATGTGCCTATTAAGATTTAGGATCACATAATTCCTGCGGATTTTGTGGTTTTGGAGTATGATGATGAGCCTGAAGATCCTCTGATTTTGGGAAGATCGTTCTTAGCTACTGCTGTGCTCAGATAGATGTGAGGAAAGGGAAGATCAAGCTTGATCTGAGTGATATTGTCATGGATTTTGACATGGAGACACCAGGCGAAAATCCACCATCGATGGTCAGACTTTTTCAGTGGAGATTTTAGAAGATGAAGACTCTATCAAGGAGTTAGAATCTAGTTCCTCATCTGTTGCTGAACAGATCATTCCACTTATCCTTTCCCACGATCCTCCCAAAGAGCCAAGGTACGCGCTTCCTAAACCCGAATCTCCTGATTTAATTAAAGAAGTTTTAAAAATTGAAAAGTTGTTACACACTTACGCAAGCAATGAGTTTCTCGAAAGCTTGGTTTTTCTTTTGATGATTTTGCAGGAATTCCTAAGGAGCGTAAAAGGACTTCTAAACCGTTCGCGAAACTGCGAATTATCATTCATAAAGAGCTGAAAGAGAAGGGAGATGGAGTTATCCAGGAGATGGTGCATAAAACACATAAACTTTTTCCTAGGATTATTCCATGGAAGAGTGCAGATCCACCAGATATCTAGTTCCTCAAAACAGTCAAGCTAACGGAGTAAAAACAAGCACTGAGTGGGAGGCAACCCACTAGTAAGTATCTTATTTTTGTTTTAAATTTTCTTTTATTACTAACTTTCAGTTTAATTTAAGTGTTTCAGTTTGCTTGATTTTGAAAAAAAAAAAAAATTTGCGGATGAACAGTGGATCGACCATCCTGTCGATCGGGTGAAAATCATGGGTGTCGATCGACACCACCCACATGTAACACATTTTGTTCGTTTTTCAATTTATTCTATTTCCTATCTATTTTATTCACCTTCTTCAGGCTTAATAACACTGGGGACAATGTTGTTTAAGTCTGGGGGAGGTAGTTGCTAACATTGTGTTTTCTTTTGAGTTTTTATGGTGTTTTCAAAAAAATTTGTTTTATTCGAGTCGACACTCCCCATTACATATGCAGGTTGGTCGGTTTTTACAAGGTGGGTAACTGGGAGCAGATCGGTTTAACGGAGCGAGTTCAGGCTTCTGGAGAACGCCAGAATGATGTTGCAGACTCAGCCCCTAATGAACTCTAATTTCTTGTCTTGGGCATTGGTAATCGCGGACTTGATTCCTCTTGAAGCACTAGCAAGGTTAGGATCAGCTCCTTTGGTTTTCCCTTAACAGAAAATAAAAAGTCTTAGATAGAAAAGTGCAAAGATACTCGCGACCCGGTCTTCCACTAGAAACCACAGTAGTGTAGTCCTCATGACCCTGTCTCCCACAAAGAACAACAGTAATGAGCGCTATTCTAAGACTTCAAAGTATCACCGAATTGGCTTTGCAAGGTATGTGGTTCCTAAAGAAGTGAGTACACTTTTTTGCTTAGGAACAAGCAAAAAGCTAAGTCTAGGGGAGTTGATATATCATGGTTTTTACCCAGTTTAGGCCATGATATAAGTCCAATATCTATAGTCTTTATGGTGTTTTCTAGTATGTTTTAGAGTCTTTGCAGGTACTTAGACGTTTGAGGCATAATTGATGTTTACTGGAAGTTTTGGTGCAATGCGGAATGAAGTGGCGAAGATCGAAGTGAAGAATCGGATTCAGATGTTGGTGTCGATCGACACCCTGCTCAACCAAGCCAAAAGCCCAATTTTGAAGAAATCCGTTCGAAGCCCGAAAGTTCCAAATGTTTACAATTATGTTAATGATGGTTTATGTACTCTATAAATACGTTTTCGAAGCCATTGTTTAGGCTTATGCTTTATTTTACTTAGTCTAAGAGATATCTATCAATAAAAGTAATGGTTTCTTCTTTGATTATGTCTGAGTAGTTTCCCTATTAGGTTTAGGGTTATTCAAAGGTGTTTGATGATTTGCTAGATCTGATCTGAATTGCTTAGGATTAATATCTTTAGAATGTTCTTCATCTTGTCTTGTAATTAATGCTGATTTTAGATTCATGACCTGAAATCTGATGTTAGGATAATTAATAGAACCGACAGGTTTTATTGATTACTTGATCTAGACTTTGATGAGCAAAATTTGGTTTAGGATTTTGTGAACAATTGAACTTGAACTTTAATGCTTGTTTAGATTGATAGGATTCGCAAAGAAATTTGGTCTTCGAGGATTTAAACATAGATAATCTCTGCAGAGAAAGTTAATTGATTTTATAATCGTGTTCATGTTTAAGAACTATGCATCATAATCCTATCTTTTATTTATCGTCTGCATATCTGATTCACCTGCGATTTCCCTGTGCCTAGTTTCTTTTTAATTGATCTTTATAACTGTTCACCCTGCTTACTTTGTTTACTTGTTTTTGCATTCTCACTATTTATGCTTAGTTTAATCCGAATTTATTAGTCTATTGTGCAACTGATTTCCCTGTGGATTCGATCTTTAAATACTGCAATTGATCTCTTAATTTGAGAGAGTATCTTAGGGTTAATTTGAGCTTATCACCATCAAAAAGTTTTATGAACCTGTCTATATATGATTATGATAATGAACTTTTTTGCTATTGCTTTGGTTTCTGCTATCATGTTTGATTGGTTTACTTATTGGGTTTAAGGGGATATTCGAAGGGGAATTTATGGTTCGGTAGATAAGAATTAATACTAGAGAGTTCCTTCATCTTGATTTTTTTTAATGCATGTTTATAACTTGATCACCTTAAAACTGATCTTAGATAATTACAGTGTGCTACCCGCTTCGTTATATTTTCATGAACATGTTGTTTAGTGAGCCTGATTCTTTATCCTACGAGAGTTGATTAAAAGGTTGATTAATAATAGTAGTTATCGGTCCGAGAGTATAATTAAATTATAATTGCATTCATGTTAAAGGAAATAATATGTTAGAGTAATCGCCTGAATAATTTGAACCATAACCCCTCCGAATCCCCAATGACCCAACACTTTTCCTTATTAATTTATTAAACAGAATTCGAACCAACCAAACCCTTATCTAGCTTAGCATAATCTCGTAATTCATATTACTTTTGTGTACTCTAAATCTATATAGATTTGATACCTACAATCGATTGACTGTGCACTTGCAGTTTACATAGGTTGTTAAGTTTGAGTAAAAGTTTGACCCCTATCACCACCGACACGGCTTTTCAAGCTTGTGTGATAGAAAACTACTTTTGTTTTTATCCTCCCAAAAAGATAGAAATCAGCATGTACATTGTAACCCAACACATAATAGGAGTAAACCATGAGCATAACAATACTATACGAGACAGATGTGTATCATATTTGGCGGAAAAGGCTTATATATTCTTAAAGAAGCTAAATAAAACTCGAAGGTACGAGTGGACCATGGACTGCGAAGACGTTGTCAACTGTACAAAAGGGCAAGACTCAACGATGAAGAACCGTATAGTCGACTAACTGGCGCAAAGAGACAAAGAAGTTTGGTGAATAAAAAGAGAAAATTACTCAATTCCCATGGAACTATGGTTATATGACTAGAATACCATATATATTTCAAAAATTACTCAAATATTTTCACACTCCTAGTAAATTACGATAAACACCCTTGATTAGTTTTTCTTAATTGAAATTATTGTTAATTAAAAAATGAAAAACAAATCCACTTCCGTAAGAAATAACCGTGATCAGGAAAGAGGGAAGTTTCAAAAGCAAAAACGTTTAAGTGTGCCTTCTCAAAGAAAAAAAAGAAAAAAACCACAAACTTTTTCAACTATATACTGTGTAGACAGCTGAAAGTAGAGAAGAAGGAGATTTGGAGTGTGGTTGGTGATCAACCTATCAGGTTTAGCTTACTCGAGTTTGGTGAGATCACTGGGTTAAACACAAATCCAGTGCCAACAGAAAGTATTGAACCTGACCAATATAGAAAGCTCTGGGAGGAGTTGAATGTGCCGCATGGGTTTGGACCCAAGCCTGATGAATTGAGAGCAACAGTAAGAGGCTGTCGGGCCTAGAGTTTTGAAAAGCGTAAATGGTTAGGGCTGTTAGTTCTTCAAGCCATGGGAATTTATGCTGGGCATCATAATTCTAGGACACCGTTTGAAACTGCAAAAAGAGTATTCGATGATGAAGCCATGATGACTTATCCATGGGGTCGGGCTGCACTTGAAGCTCTTGTTGGTAGTATTAAGTCGTTGAATCTAGTAGGAAAGACACACTACATCAACGGCATGAGTTTTGCTTTATTGGCTTTGTCATATGAATCTGTCAGTTGCTTTCGAGAGCGTTTTGGCAAACTAGTCGGTGAGGAAGAAGTTCTGCTTCTTCGATGGGATGCAACGCGGACACGTGCAAGTTTTGATAGTATCCTGAAGAAGGAGATTAAAGACCATGGTCATGTAAGGTTTTAGGCTGAGTTATTCTTTATTTGATGGCTGAGTTATTCTTTATTTGATGGCTGCGTTATTATTTATTCTACGGCTGAGTTATTCTTTATTTGATGGTTGCGTTATTATTTATTCTACGGCTGAGTTATTATTTATGTGATGGCTGAGTTATGATAATTTGATGGTTGAGTTATGATTTGTTTGATGGTTGAGTTATGATTTGTTTGTTTGATGTCTGAGTTATTCTTTGTTTGATGGCTGAGTTATTCTTTTTACGGCTGAGTTATGATTATTCGATGGATAAGTTATGAGTTACTATTATAGGTGCGTGTGAGGCATATGGTTTCAAAGGAGTTTGTGGAAGACATGTTTCCTCAGTGGCCGGGTCAAGACCATGACCCACAACTGAATAACCTGATAAGAGACCTACATTCTGGTAGGTATGTACCAGGTGATTATTGGGATGTGCAGAGGAAAGAGGAGAAGAAAAAAACCAAGTTGGCTTTAGTTCCTTATAACTCTGAGTCTGAGCCACCCAAAAAGAAGTAGAAGAAAGATAAGAAACACGAGGGTGAAGCTGCTGAGGAGAATGAAGCTGCTGATATAAAGAAGAAGGAGGATGTAAAGGGAAAGGGTTTAAGAGAGGATGCGGCGGCTCTGAATACCATAGTCCCTATGCTGGACAAAATTGCGAGTAATTTTTAGAGCCATGACTCTATGTTTCGGAAGGTTGACTCTATGTTTGAGAAGTTTGGGTCAAAGTTTGAGGCCATTGATTCCAACGTTGGAGAGTTAACCCGAAAATTTGTTGATATGGAGAAGAAAATTGGTGATTATGCCAAAGATGCAGTGGATGAGCGTCTGAAAGTTCTGGGTTTATCGGAAAGTGCCCAAAACTATGTTCCCAGCCCAAAAACGCAAACATTACCACGACATAAGTCAGTTAATAGTCCAACGGTCCTTAAAACGAAATCTAAGACCCCTGATAATTTTGTGTGGGCGAAAAACACTTCGGTTGATGAGCCGGCTAAGGCCGAAAGTCAAACTCCGCAGCAGTATTTTCCAAAATTGAAGGCCGAAATTCCTAAGGATACCCCTGATGAGCTTGGTAAGGCCGAAGAGAAAGCTGTGGGGTCGAAATTGAAGGCCGAAATTCCTAAGGGTACTCCTGATGCGAAAAAGAATTTGTTTGGTAGTGGTCTGGCAGATTTCGTTTCTATTTCTCCTGCTAAGTTTCCTGCTAAGCAACCAGATTTACGACGCCGCTCGAGGAGGCAAAAACCAACAGAAAATGAGGCTGATTTGAAAAAAAAGGCTGATGATGCTGCTAAGAAGAGGACTGAGGCTGCTGCTAAAAGGAAGGAGAACGCTGCTAAGAAGAAGGAAGGGAAGGCAGCGGCTGAGATTAAGAAGAAGGAAGAGAAGGCAGCGGCTGATTTAAAGAAGAGGAAGAGAAGGCTGCGGCTGATTTAAAGAGGAAGGAAGGGAAGGCAGCGGTTGAGTTAAAGAATAAGCCGGCTGAGTTAAAGAAGGAGGTCCAAACAAAGGGTTTACGTGACGGTGTAATAAAAATACCTATTATTCCACCTACTCCTGGGAAGAAGAAGGGGAAGACTGGAGGTGAAACTAATCTTCAGGATGTGACCGAGGAAGTGATCGCAAAAGGAAATGAATTGTTACCGGAGTCTGATGAGGACGAAGATGAAAGGCTTAGGTTAGCGAGAATTAAGACTTATCGGGCGAGGGTTGTTCAATTAGCTACAACTGGGTTAGCAGTGAAGTCAAGTGCTCCTCCTTCAGGAGTTTTTCCTTATGTTTTTGGAGACAAAGGGACGACGTGCATGAGGAAGGATTTTGAACCTTCATCAACAATCTATGATCCTCTCTCACCTGTTGTCCCGGATAAATTGGATAAACTTATGCAACATCTAAGACCATTCGAGTATGGACTTTTACACCATTTTATTTTATTTTATACAGGTATTAGCACTATTTGCCTAAACTGACTTGTGTTTGATTGTTAGGGATATTCCACTGACAGATGGTAGTAACGAGGAAGTTAATTTCTATAGAATACTCATCTGTGAAAGAGCGCAGTGGCCGAAGGCTGATTATGGATGGTTGTTTGACACTGTAAGTATAAGTTACGGCTGAATTATGATTATTAATGGCTGAGTTATTAGTTATTTAATGGTTGGGTTATGATTATTTATGGCTGAGTTATTAGTTATTTAATGGTTGGGTTATGATTATTTATGGCTGAGTTATGATTGTTTGATGGCTGAGTTATGGTTGTTTTATGGCTGGGTTATGTTTAATAATGGTTGAGTTATGATAATTTGATGGCTGACTTAATATTCTGTGTACAGCATGTTGTTGCGTATATCAGAGTCCTCATCAAAAGGTCCATGGAAGATCCCAACCCATTTTGTTCCAAGCGCATTGCCTTTGTGGACCAATGGTTCCTAGGATCATGGATTCGGGAATTTAATCAGTTCAAGATGAAGCCAAAGATGTTCAAATTCAAAGACTCAGGTTATGAGTTACTCATAAACGGTGTGATTCCCGATGACCTTCAGACAAACAAAAAGTGGTTAGAAGATGTCGATCACTTGTACGGAGTTCTTTATACTGGAGGCAATCATTGAGTGGGGTTTCACGTGGATCTTCTGAAGGAGAAGGTTGATGCCTACGATCCCATCATTGGACAGGTAACTCCTGAAAGTCAACAAAAAATGGTAGATATATTTAGGCCGCTGATGCAAATGATCCCTGCAATGATCAATGCTGTAATTCCTGGCAAAAAAAACGGTTGCAAAAAAACAATTTACGTTCAGATGGAAAAGCGGCAAAAAAATTCCCCAAAACACCCAAGTTGGCGATTGTGGGGTGTATTCACTGAAGTTTATCGAGTGTCTAGCGCTTGGTGTAACTTTTGATGGGATATGCGATGTAAATATTTAGGGTTTACGGGTGAAGATGGCAGCAGAGATCTTCGATGAAGGAGGACATGATATGTATACGCAGTTCAACTGATTTACCAATTATGAACCTTCTATTTGTTTTTTTATTATTAGGATTTTACTGTAAATGGTATGTTTTTAGTGTATAAATTATGGTTTTTATGATATATTACTCAACCATTTTGTTTAGATAACTCAGCCATACCCTAAAATCGGAAATGTAATTTGAAGACTTATGGTATGTTTAGATAACTCAGCCGTGTCATTTAGATAACTTAGCCATACCCTAAAACCATTTATATAAGATTTAAGACTTACAAAATTATAATTAAGCTCATTTAATTAATATAAAATGAATATAAATCAACTGAATGTGTATAGTTTCTTCAATTTATACAACTGAATGTGTATGAAATCGAAAATGTGATCTAACTTGATCTTGAGATATATGTTGTCTTACAAGTACTTCAAACATTAACTATAGATAATTAAGACCCAAAATCATATACAATAAACCATATACAATTTTTTCAATTGAATGTGTATAATTTGATTCAGTTGAGACTCTAAATCATATACTTTTTAAATATTATACATTAAACCCTAAACCATGATCCCTAAACCCTAAACCCTAAATTCATAACTCAGCCGTGAAGTTCCTATAACTCAGCCGTTAAGTGTAAAATTTAAAGTTGTGACGTTTCATCTTCTTATCTCTTCCTATTGCGACGTTTCGTCTTCATATCTCTCTCTCTCTCTATATATATATAGTCCTTCTCATCAAACCTAATCTCATCAAAACCTAAGGAAAAAAAACCTAAGAAAACATAAGAAAAAAAAACCTAATCTCATCAAAACCTAAGAAAAAAACCTAATCTCATCTAATGGATGTATTCAATAACCATATGGTCGGAACGAGTTTAATGCAATTAAGTTTCCAACGAAGTTGGTAGTAGTCGCGGGTTAACGAACAGTCGTTTAGGAACGGGTGCCAAGAAACAGTTACAAAACCAATGAACTAAAGACAACACGCAAGGATTCAATGAACACTTCCCCAAAATTGTTCTAATGGATAGAATTAAAGGATTGTATTCGTCCTTTATATATATGTAATATCCAAATCCTCTTAACTTCCACTAGCATCATCCATATCCTCCAAACTTCCAAAAAGAATCTTCTTTCCTATCAAGTTTGCAGGAACCATGGTCTGGTTTTGGTTTGTTCTTGTACTGCCTATTCTAGCAATAGTTCTGTTGAAGAGGAAAAATTCCGGTAAACCAACAGTGTCTCTAAACTCGTTGCCAAATGAGATTCTCGAAGATATATGTGCACTTGTTGGATCTTCTTCCATTACCGACATCGAGAATCTAAATGTTGTGTCAAAGGCTTTCAGAGATTGTTGCAACAAAATATGTGTTGTAGAAAGAGTAACACTTCGTGACGTTCCATTCCTGCCATGGTTTCCTCACACTTACGAAACATTTTAAAAGTTTTTGGATAGGTGCTTAAGGAATGGAAACCCTGAGGCTCTATACCGGAAAGGTGTGTACAACTTTTTTGACATAGGTTTAAAAGTGGGTTGTCTAGATGATGAAGAAGGAGATAAAGATAGGGCATGTTTAGCTAAAGCTGCAAAAAAAGGCAATGAAAAAGCTTGTTATGTATATGGAATGATTTGCATTGCAGAAGGAGCAACGAAAGATGAAGGTCTAAAAGTATTGTCTTCGTTATTCAAGCCTATGATGTCAACGACAATGGAAGAGATGGAGAAACTTGGGAAAAAAGTTCGTGATGAAATTTGGTGGGGTGGAAGGCAGAGGATGAAAGAGCTCAAAGATAGTTACACTTATGGAGCACTACAAGAAAACAGTCCATTAGTGACTACTGTTTGTGACTGAAAAATCAGACACTAATTTTTGCGACTACTTTGAGACTCTTATGTGACCAATTTGTGACGACACCAAAATCAGTCGCAAAATAGTCGCCAATTTGTGACAGATCAACTTTGTCATAAAAGCGTAGCAAATTAGCGACGAATTTGAGAGAGACATTCGTTGGTTTTCATATAGTCGCATAGTAGTCACAAATTAGAGACTAATTAGCGACAAATAAAGTGGTCAAAATTTGCGACTGATTTGTTACTATCAAAACAGTCACAGATTAGCGACTACCATAAGAGCGTAACAAAAGCGTCACAAATGTTTAAATGTAGGTAACAACAATTTTTTAAAAATTAGTAGTGACGAATTTGTGACTCTTTAGTGACCATATAGGGTTTAGGATTTCAAAATAGCAATTTTTACAAAAATTGCTAGTGACGAATTTGTGACTCTTTAGTGACCATATAGAGTTTAGAGTTTCAAAATAACAATTTTTTAAAAATTGGTAGTGACGATTTTGTGACTCTTTAGTGACATATAAGGTTTAGGGTTTCAGAAGAGTCACTAATCAGTCACTGATTTTGTAAAAGGTTTTAAAAAATCTGAAACCTTATACTAACGTCACAAAATAGTCACAAATATACCACTACTTTGCGACACGTTTGCGACGCACAAGCAAATCTGCGACTGATTAGTGACTACTTTGCAACTCCATTTTACATTACTACACATAAAAACCGAACATATATGCTTCTATGATTCATAGTTGTAGTTAGCTTGTACTAAACTCAATGACAAGTAGCTAAGATGTGGTTGTAATGAGTATATCAACTTGAAAAAAAAATATTTATGTGAAAACCAACATTTTATATACTTTAGGTTATAACACTTAGAAGTTTTAAACTAAGACTAGGTTAAGTTGATGTTTTTTTAAATTTGCTTTGTTAGTGGTAGTATAATGGGTATATCATTTTATTTAGGGTATATGGTTTAGGGAAATGGTAGAAGAACAAATTTTGGGTCTAAATGTTTCGGGTTTGGGGATTTCATTTGTGACACCCTCTAAAGCATCACAAATTAGTCATAAATTAAAGACTACTTTGAGACGTTTTAATGACTAAATTTTTCTGGGTTTATAATTTGGGATTTCAAATTATTTGGGTAAAATAATGAAAATTTTTTGCGGAAACTTTCCCCCTAAAAACTTTCCCAAAATTTTTTTGGGTTTCGTTCATCCAAAACCCAAACTTCATAACTCTTTCTCGGCTTTCTCTTCAATTCAACGAGTGAACCTCTCTTCCTTCTTCTCTTTCTATCTCTTTCGATCTCTTTGTTCATCAATCTTCCTCTCTTCATCAAAGTTTCAATTTCACCTTCGTCATGCCTGCGCGAGATAAAGTCGGTGGACAGAGAGGACTTAGAGGTGGTAGAGGAAACTCTGGATCTAGAGGTCGTGATGGTGGATCTAACCGTGGTGGTGGACTGTCGGCGCCGCTGTTAGATATATGGTCGGTCGTGGTGGATCTAACGCCGGAGTAGGTAGATCTGTGGTCCGTGGTTTCACTGAATCTCTTTGTTTCCAATCCCATTCCTTAAGCAAAAACCTCTGTGATAATTTGAAGAAGAATCTCAAAGTGAGAGAAAACGAAGCAGATCAATGGCGGAAGATTTAGTTCTCTATACGGCGATTAGAGACTGGGTTTTGATACCTCTCTCCGTCATGATGGTTCTCATCGGTATTCTCCGATACTTCGTCTCTAAGCTCATGCGTTCTTCTCCGACTCCCGATGCAAAGATGGTCAAAGAAGGGTTAGGATTCTTCTATTTCTCCAGATTCTCATCTGTTTGTTTCTAATTGGATTTTGATTTGTTCGGTATACCAGGCAAATTGTAATTAGGGCTCGGAATTGAAAGTCGGAGCCAATTTTATCCCGCCTAAATCCTTCTAAGCTCGGAGATTCTACTTAACCAACGAGGTATGATGCTTTATGTGAGACGTTTTCTTGAATTTTCTTATTTGGGAAAGTTTGTAACTCTTTGAAAGCTGTGAGAATGATTAGAGCTAATAATTTATCCACTCTGATCTAATTTGTTCTTTGGTACTTTCTAAAAAATTGTGTTTGTCAAATCAAGTTCAGTTCATCAAGATTGAGCTTTTGCTTGTTATCACGATTAGAGAACATGTAAATGCATAAAAGGTTTTTGCTTCTATGTGCTTGTATTGTGACTGGGCATCTTTTGGAGGAGAATCGATGGACAAAATGAAGGGCTAGGTAAACAAACAAACTCTGTTCAAATATCGTAAAATCTGAGTTTTCTTATACTTAATAAACTTGTTCAAATATTCCAGCTATGGACATCGTTAGATCTTTTTGAGAAAGCACTCAGAAGCCGAGCTTTGGATCAGACTTAGTTAGATTTCTATTAAATTTCTACATTAGCATTATTTTTGTAGTTTTTGTTTAAATTCTTATGTATATAGTAACTGCTAAAAGAATGGTTTTGTACCAATATAGAGGTTTCTTATGATGAACTAAAACGAAGAAAGCAATTCATTTGGAAAGCAAGTCTTAGTCTTTTTTTCTGTTTTGTTGTATGTTTCTTTCATATGGTCTTGTGTCTTTTCTGCTAACAGAATGGTTTTGTACCAAGATAGACAATTCTTAAGCTGAAAAGAACTAAATTTAAGGAGGCGGTTCAGTCAACCCAAAAAGGAGAGCCAGGTAAATTAAATTATCCTATTCAGTGCTTTTTTTTTGTATTCATTATCCTATAATATGTGTATATGTAATGTGTACTTTTGATACAATGTTTCATTTTTTTTTTGTCTAAGTGACTTGTACTTGTAGGAAGAAATAAGGTATATAGTACCAACAATCAAAAGATCACGGGAGAGTATTTCCAACATGAGTCTGTCAAATATTTCCTCAGTACAAAGGTAACTTAATTATCCTCTCTGTCTTTTCTTACAACATTTGGGATACTCTTACAGTGTGTATATTATTTCTATGATTATCAAGTTGTTTTACTTGTCTCTAGTGCACATAAAAGGTTTATTTCTGTGAGCGTATTCATCTTAATTCGAGTTGCTTCTTCATTGATGATATGTATATTATATGTATGTTGTATTGATCTAAATGTGTGTTGTTCACGGATGTCTGCTTATTCTTTCTATGATCTATGTATTAGGTTTCATCAAGGCGATGGTGAAGATGATCGAGTTCATGAAGAACAAAGATCCAACACTTAGGCTGCTTCTTCAACTCTTGAACTCTCTCTTCTTCTTGTTTTTTGGTCACAAGAACTCTCTCTTCTTAACAAACTAGCATGTTGTAATACTTTTTGTACTTTGGTTTCAACCCTTTTGTACTTTAAATGCTTGATTATGTACTATGCTTTTAATTTTTAAGGTTTTTGTTATTCATTCGATTTGGACAATTCAAAACAAAACAAAGAAACAATTAGTAGCATATAAGTGTCAAATCAATGGCAAATTGGTGACTAAAATGTGACTAACCCAAAATGTGACAACAACAATATAGTCTCTAATTATAAGCTAATTAGTCGTTAATTTGTGACGAATATAGTTAGTCATAACTCAGTCGCATAATCAAACGTCGCTAATTAGTCGCTTATTTGCCACGCACAAGACAGTCTCAAATTCGTTGCTAATTAGTGACTACATGTCTGAGTCACACAAGCGTTGCTTATTTGCAACTAAAATGTGGAGTCGCAAAACCGTCGCAAATTAGGGACGAATTTGCGACTGAGTTATGGAGTTCTAAATCCGTCATAAATCTGTCGCAAATTAGCGACGAATTGGCACCGTTGCAAATTAGCGACGAGCTTTTTGTGACTACTTGTTTTTGTCGCAAAGTAGTCGCAAATCCCTTATTAGTGACGAATTTGTGACGTTTCTGGTAGTGGAAAATTGCCTGTTTTCTTGTAGTGGAGGTTGCAGTTGCAATGGTGTAACGAAGGACTTCTTAAAAATCAATTGTGTTTGGAATGGATATGGTGTTATCAAAGACATAAGTACTTCGTCTGCTATATTTTGTGAGATTTATTTCTTGGGATTATGTAATATCACAGTTTTTTGAAAACGTGTAAGAATAAAATGTATGTGGTTTTTTGTTGAAAATGTATGAAACATTTTGTTTGAAATTTTGGACTCAGCCGTGTCATTTAGATAACTCAGCCGTGTCATTTAGATAACCCAGCCGTGTCATTTAGATAACTCAGCCATACCCTAAAACCATTTATATAAGATTTAAGACTTACAAAATTATAATTAAGCTCATTTTATTAATATAAAACGAATATAAATCAACTGAATGTGTATAGTTTATCATCAAAACCTAAGAAAACATAAGAAAAAAATACCTAATCTCATCAAAACCATAACTCAACAATTTTTGTTTTTGGTTTAAACATAACTCAGCCGTCTTAACCATAACTCAGCCGTCTTAACCATATCTCAGCCGTATCGTGATGTTTCGTCTTTCTATACCATAACTCAGCCGTGTCACGACGTTTCGTGTTTCTATTTTGGGCGGGAAAAATCCCGCCAAAAATCCATTACTCAGCCATAATAATGAATCAACAACTTAGCCATAATGTAAACAAAATCCATAACTCAGCCGTATCGTAATACCATAACTCAGCCATAACATACAACAGTAAATGTTGAACATTACATGTTGTAAGTTAACCGGATTAAATGTTGCAAGTTGACCGGATTAGATGTTGCAAGTTGACCGGCCAACAGTGCCGTTGAATAGTAAATGACCCGGATTAAATGTTACAAGTTTCATTTGAGCCTATATATACTTGTTATATGGCTCATTTATATGTATCCAATTATCAAATAAAAATCAGAAAAGTCTTTGTTCTTCTTTTATATCAAAGCAATGCTCTTGGGTTTGTGATTTGGAGTATTCGGTTTTCAAAAAGTTTTTGAAAATTTTATTTTAAACTTGTTAAGATTAAATCGTTATACGTGTAGTTTCCATTCCCCTTGTGCGCTTAATCTAACACATATTTGGGTGATTTCTCTTGCAAGCGAATGATTGCCTCAACTCAGCCGTTAAGTCATGAAGAACTCGAAGAACTGAAGGAGGAATTGGCTGGGTTATAATGTAATGGCTGATTTATATGCGTTCTAAGTAGGAATAGGTTATAAATGTACGTGTGGTTTCCATTCCCCTTGTGCGCTTAATCTAAAACATATTTGGCTGATTTCTCTTTTGCAGCGAATGATTGCCTCAATCATGGTGTTAAATCCCATATGTTCTCATGCATGGTTGAAGTTACACCGGAACCCATTGGAGAAGAATTTTTTTCACCATCCCCGTAGCCAAACTTGAAGAATTGAATAAGGAATTGGCTGGGTTATAATTTAATGGCTTATTTATATGCGTTCTAAGTAGGAATATGTTATAAATGTAATTGGCTGGGTTATAATGTAATGGCTGATTTATAATGATTAAGTTATTCTTTAATGGCTGATTTAGAATGCACTGGCTGATTTATGAATCAAATGAGCCATTTTTGGCTGATTTAAGAATATATGATGGCTTATTTATGAATGTATGATGGCTGATTTATATAGATAAGATAATACTGATATTGCTGATTTATAATGCAATGTCTTAAAGAGTACAAAGTGAACAACTAGATAACACAGTTAAACTTCAATGTCTTAAAGCGTGGTTAGCTGCGATCTAGCATCCTCTCTCCGTAACTCAACCATAATAATGAATCCATAACTCAGCCGTATCGTGACGTTTCGTCTTTCTTTACCATAACTCAGCCGTGTCACGACGTTTCGTGATTCTATTTTGGGGCCCAAAATCCGTAACTCAGCCATAATATTGAATCCATAACTCAGCCGTATCATGATGTTTCGTCTTTCTATACCATAACTCAGCCGTGTCACGATGTTTCGTGATTTTATATTGGGGCCCAAAATTTGTAACTCAGCCATAAAAATGATTCCATAACTCAGCCGTATCGTGACGTTTTGTCTTTCTATAACATAACTCAGCCGTGTCACGACGTTTCGTGTTTCTATTTTGGGCGGAAATAATCCTGCCAAAAATCTCGAATCTATGTATTTAATGCGCCGATTTGACAGTGACCTATACACTCGCCGAAGAGCTGCTACACCTAGCGTAGGTGTGCAGTGACCTATACACTCGCCGAAGAGCCGCTATACCTAGCGTAGGTGTGCAGTGACCTATACACTCGCCGAAGAGCCGCCCAAAATCTCGCCTAAATGTCTTAAAGAGTACAAAGTGAACAATCAAACCAAAATCCATCCAAAATCTCTATTTGTTTTGTTAATCGGGTTCTTAACTATCAAATAATATGGATTTGGGGAGGGGAATACCTCTATAGTGTGGATGTGGGTCGGTTACAATTGTGCTAATGTCTAAGACAAAATCTAACCCGGGACGAAAGTTTTATCGTTGCGCCATGGGATCTAGGCCAAATCATGTATTTAAGTGGGTCGACGAAGCTCACGATGAAGAATTGGAGATTATCGCTGAGAGGCATACGACTATGTCCGACGAAATTAGTGAACTTAAGGAGGACATCGTCGATATGAAGGCTGACATAAAGGAGATAGAGCAGATGCTGCAGTCTATGCTTTCTAAGTAGGAATAGGTTATAAATGTAATTGGCTGACTTATAATGTAATGGCTGATTTATAATGATTAAGTAATTCTGTAATGGCTGACTTGTGCAATGTTACGGCTGAGTTATGCAATGTTACGATTCAGTTTCTTTAAACTCGTTAATTAAATTAGGCTTTCTATACCATAACTCAGCCCGTAATGTAAACAAAATCCATAACTCAGCCATAATACAATAAAAAATTAAAGCCATAACTCCGCCGTAATACAACCAAAAATTTATACAAACTTTCTACATTGGACAAGTTCTTGCATTATGTCCAACCTGTTTACAAAGAGAACATGTGTGTTCTTTCCTAGGACGTTTCTTCTCAAGTGCAACTTCTAGAGCAGATTTCATCCTACCATTCTTAGGTCTTCCTGGTGGTTGACGAACAACCGGGGGAAAGCACGGTTGGTTTAGCTACGTTATCTGGAACTTGGAGCGCTGAATCTTTCAGCATGATCGACTCAGCGTATGCGTTTACTAAATAATTGTTGTGATAGTAAGGATGCACAGGGATATACGACATTTATCCCTGTACTCGGCAGCTGCGATTGCATGCACACATGGTAATTTCTCCTTTTCAAAACGCCGGCATGTGCATATTTTCCGTCCAAATTCACAACATGCAAAGAATCCCCAGAAGATCCATATATAACTTCAGTGTGATAATCATCAATCCTTTGTGCCGTCATAAGTCTGGCGGCAGTAACACGACCCTATTATAAATACAGAATAAAAAATGTTATGGTTGACTTATGAAATGTTACGGCTGACTTATGCAATGTTACGGCTGACTTATGCAATGTTATGACTGACTTATGCAATGTTACGACTGACTTATGCAACCTGTTTACGGGTGACTAATGAAATGTTACAGCTGACTTATGCAATGTTACGGCTGACTTATGCAAAGTTACGGCTGACTTATGCAATGTTACACCTGCCTTATGCAACCTCTTTACGGCTGACTTATGAAATGTTACGGCTGACTTATGAAATGTTACGGCTGACTTACGTGTAGTTGTTTCTCGACACCACGCGAAAGCATGGTTAGTTGCGATCTAGCATCCTCTCTTCGTTCAACAAACCAACTAATCATCATAATCCGTATCGATTCTAATAGTCGAACAATGTTAAGACTTCTAGCATTTGACAGTGCATGGTTCATTGATTCTGCTATGTTCGTAGTCATCAAATTGTACCTTTCGCCCGGGAAATGAACACGCGCTCACACTCGGACATCAGCTCTTTCGAGGTAGGCATGGAGTTCAGGATTAATCGCTTGAATCTCCTCGTATATCGTAGTAAAATCAGCCATCCTACAACATCTTGCTGCTTTCTTCACCAGACGAAAGACATCTTTTCCGTTGTACGTTCCCAAAATGTTCTTATATAAATGATAATACAAATTGCCCGAGAAGCCAACGGATACACATTCCCAATTGCTTTCCCTATCGAGTTATGCCTATCCGATATTATCGCAAGACCCTCATCGTCAGGAATCGTAAGTTTTAGCTGCGTAAAAAACCAGTGCCACGAATCATCATTTTCAGTGTCAACCACACCGAAGGCAATTGGGAAAATCTGAAAGTTACCATCCTGGGCTAGTCCTGTGAGAAGCGTCCCTTTGTATTTACCCTTAAGAAATGTACCGTCGACAACGACAACTTTGCGCATGAAAGGAAACCAATTTATGCTCGCACCAAATACAAGGAACACATACATGAATTTTCCAAACTCATCGATTTGAAGACGCGTAATTGTACCCGGATTTGCCCTTCTTATCTTGTATAAGTAAGAAGGCAAGTCTTCAAACCCACTCTCAGGACTTCCCATCTTGATTTCCCTTGCAAATCTTAGCGTTCTATGTCATTTCCAATAATCCATCTGACCACATGGAAAATGATACAAATAAGTCAGCCGCATCGTAACAATAAGTCAGCCGAAACGTACTAGTAACTCAACCGTTAAGTTTAAATAACTCAGCCGTTAAGTTTATAATATAACCCAGCTGTAATATACCTATAAATCAGCCGCATCCTAAAATTAAGTCAGCCGCAACGTACTAATAATTACCTTTACACCAAATTGAATCTAGATAGATATTCCGACACTCCTAGGTCGAACTGACAGATCAACGTCGCCGAGAAAGTCCTTGTACAACTCTCCTAAAATAGTCGCTGTTGCTTTTCGAGATCGACCAGAACGCTCAGTTACGGAACATGTATGATCCGAATCGTAAATACGAACATAAAATACCGGGGGAACCCCTAGTGTAGTAGCACGAACTCTCCAGAGACATCCACCAACCCAAAACTTAACAACGAGTGTATCCGAATCGGATACGTCTACATGAAAATCAAATTGATCCCTCACTGTAAGAAGTTTCAGTCGTTTCTCCAAATCGGCTTTACTCTCGTATCGTTGCCATACCGAGAGGTTTTGGGAAGACATATCTAACCTTGGAACCTCCGAATTCCCTTTGGATCCGCTCGTCGACAAGTTATGAGGTCTCTTCTTAGGAGGTAGTGTCGGTGAATCTTCGTCTTCGCATAAACTGAAGTTATCATATTGAGATGACTCACCATCCGAGTCATCAAAAATATCAAATCGGCTGTCAAATTCATCATCTTCTTCGTCTTGTTCGCCTACTTCATTTTCTATGACTACTTCATTTTCTTCGACTACTTCTTTTTCTTCGCCTACTTCATCTTCTTCGCCTACTTCATCTTCTTCTACTTCATCCTCCAAATTGAAAGCATCATAACTCCCACCGTAATCTTCTGATCTAGATTCAACTTCTAAGCTATAAGTGAATAAACTTTTATTATTCTCTCTCGCTCCGTCATTCCGACTAATTTCATTCTCCGTAATCTCCACACAAAGACGTAAGTGTTCAATTTTTCTGAAGCTTAAAAAAACTTGCAACTGTCGAGTATTGGAGAGGTAAACTGGTGGAGTATCGTGCACCATTGTTTTCAAAGCTTTATTCGAGAACATGTAGCTCAGTTGAATCTGATGGCTCGACTCCTTCAATCCGTAATCATCGAGTACTATCTTCGCATGTTCGCCTAGTGTTGTTTTCTCATCTATATGCACAACTCTACACCCTCTACCGTCGGCGTTGAATACATATCTGTGTTTCTTAACCCATTTACCGGAAACAATAATTACCGGATCCATAAGATCTCTGATGAATGAAAATAATGAAAAAGGTAGATGAAGAAGTATAAGAAGAAGGTCGTAGATGAAGAACCTTTGTAAGAGCTTATGACATGGAAAGTAAGAGCTGCTGACATGGAATATCGGTAAGTCAGCCGCCAAACAAACACATAACTCAACCATTAATAAATCAGCCATCAAGTATAATGTAAGTGCGCCACAACGTGAATAGTATTTCAGTAATTAATCTTTCGCTAATAAATCAGCCGTAATTAAGCTAGGAAATATTAATTCAGCCGTATTGTCAAATAAATCAGCCGTCAAATGAATGCTATTCTAGTAATTAATCTTTCGCTAATAAGCCAGCCGTAACCAGGTTGAGTTATTGTTAACCCAGCCAATTACGGCTGATTTACTTAAGTCAGCCGTAACTACCTCTCATAAGTCTGCCAACCGGAGAACATAACTCAGCCATCTCTTATCTTAAACTCAGCCAATTTTCCACAAATCAGCCCGCCGTTGTATAACTCAGCCGTAACTTGTGTTCGTTAGTCAGTCGTTATCTCATAAGTCAGCCAGATTTCTGTAAATCAGCCGTAACTAACGGCTGATTTATGTTCGTAAGTCAGCCGTTAACTCATATGTCAGCCAGATTTCTGTAAAATTTATGTTTGTAAGTCAGGCGATCTCTCATAAGTCAGCCGCGTTTTTTTAACTCAGCCGCAACGTAACCATAGTTCAGCCGCATCGCAAGCATAACTCATCTGTAGCGCTTTACGGCTGAGTTCATTAATACACGTCAGCGATTTCCTACGTGGTTGCTTACGTTGCTATGACATTTTTGTAATTAAGTTTTTTGTCACAACGTAACAAAAAGGCATGTTGGGTATTAAAAAAATTTCAGTAATAAAAAAAAGTTTTATATGATTCTAGTCATATTACCTAAAATCGAGTGTATCATAGTGAGAGTCAAAATCTGACCTAGCAAATCGACGCATAATCCAATATCCGAGTATGGGCAGGTATAAGTCTATATATGCTTCTCTATTTCTTTTTAGAAAAGGGACATGATTATGATAAATCTTATACATGGTCAATCGTATGGTTTTATTTTTATTTGGTGTTTGGAACATTCTCTCAAACTCATCATGTACTCCATCTTTTTTTCCGGTCGTTCTTTGACCAAATTCCCTCTTAATACTATATTTTCCACTCTTCTTACAAAAAATTTCTCATACCAAACATTATAATAGACCACATACAATTATTTGTTTGTCTTGGTGTTACTCATTTCTTCCTCTTTCACATCGTGCGACTTTTTTTTATTTACCTTCGCGACTCTCATGTAATATTTTTACTTTTAACTCTTTTGTTCTATTCTAAATTAATTGAGCCTTCGAAAGCCAATAGAAAAATTTCCTTCTTTGTATATCGCGGGCTTAATATGTTTTTTAATTACACAAAGTTGGTCTCTCCCAACAGTCGTTTTAAGAGATTAAAATCTCTAAAACAATATATAATGTGTAAATGATTTACCCATAAATTGATTTTATGAGAAATGAGAAATGCTATATATTTTAAATAATAAGAAACACTATAGTCTACAAGGATAATCTAAAAAATTAAGTAAATTTTGAGATGAAATATAACACATAAAAAATATGAAATACAAATTTATAATAAAACCATCTTATAATGAATTGAATAGTGTGTAAATTATTACTGAAACAACCAAGCATTTTTTTTTTAACTAAACATTTTTACTGCGGAACTCATAAATCAATTAAATCAAAATAAAATAATTCAATAATTGCATAAAATAAATAATCAATATTCCAAAATAATTCAAATACCAAATTTATGAATGAATAAATAACAATCTAGCAACCTATGACCACAAGTTCACTAGACCAACCACAACAAAACATAACATCCTATCATCCTCTCGTCCCAGCCATGATCCCACGATCTCAAACCTTACTTACCTGCAACACATGGAAATAATAGTTGCGTAAGTATTTCATAAATACTTAGTGAGCTGGTCATTCCGCCTACTGGCGTAACAAGCAAGCTCAGATAAACAATGCAACAATCAATATCAACCAACACCAACATAACCATATTCAACAATACGGAAACAACACAATTCGGGTAATCTGAACCTCGTGTCGAGCGACACCACGAAGGCGTCGATCGACACGACCATGAGTCTAGTGTCGAGCGACACCACTAAGGTATCGATCGACACACGACAGAACTTCGTGTCGAGCGACACCCTCCTGGTGTCGATCGACACGCCACTGTAATTGTACCAGAATCGAGTTCATCCTCTCTCGACTCGATTCCAGTGATTACAGGTCGCACAGAAAACACCACATACCAATATATACAACCACCGCAATCATCACAATCAATACCATAAGAAATCACATCAAATAATCACCTAAAACTCATCGTATATCCTCATTGTCTAGAAACCAACGGTCACAACTCACCTTAGACAAAAAAGGAAGGAAAGGATTACGGATTATGAACGAAAAAGCACACGAATCAGACCCTCCTAATCCACGATCTCAAAGATCCGAACAAACACACGAATAACACGTGGGAAAAAGGAACCTAACGCCTCTAACACGCTAAAGAAAGGGTTTCAGGTTGATTTCTTTGCAACAATCAATCACAAAAGCTACAAACTCCCAATTCTCACTCAAAATCTCCTCTTTTCCTCTGCTCACGACGTCTGCCCCAACTGCACGCAACCCTAGGTCTATTTATTCGATAAACCGAGTAAAAAATCGCGATTAAAATCTAATTAACTTGGTTCTGCAGAGCATCGTGTCGAGTGACACCAACCCAGTGTCGCTCGACACGACCACCAGAAATGCATTTTCTGGTTCGCGGATGTTATAATTCTCTCCCACTAAACTGAATTCATCCTCGAATCCTCACACAACCGTCTATCAAAGATCCGAACCTGACCCAAAACTGGTCAATACAACCTGAGATCCTAACACCCGATCTTTGAGGCCCTCGTCTAATCTCATGTTCATACGTCCGTTTTTAGACATTTATCACTCTTAACTCATTCTATACCCCTCCCACTCGCATGACGGCATCCCTTGAGCTATCGATGTCACTTGCCCCATCCACTCTCAGGATGCATCCCTTGAACTCCGGGTACACAGGGGAACTAATCATCCCCTCGAGAGAACTTAACATCCCTCGATACTCATAATAGAAACTAATCATCCCAAAGAGTATACTTGAGAACTAATCATCTCCTCTGAGGAACTAATCATCCTCACTGAAGAAATAATCATCTCTAGACAAAAATGAATGAGTTATTCGGAGCCGCAACCCCTAGAGTAATAAATTCTAAAACCTCTATTGATCGTGTGGGATTAGTTTTACCACTTAATCCTACTTCCTGCAAGTGCACAGGAATCACAATTAGTATAGATAAGGGATCGAATTCCACGAGGACTTGTTAACCACGCTACGAATTGTAATGAATAAAATAAAGTTAGAACAAAATATGTCGTTTTGGGTGATTGTGAATTAACACGGATGAAAATATTAAATAAACTGAAATCAATGAGAGAAAAGCGTTAGGACTTAGGAAATCGCAGAGAATCATGCAACAATAATGATTGATTTAATCTAGGGACTTTTGGATATACCGCACCATCCAAGACTCATAACATTCCACTTTCGTGGCTCCGACTACTATATTCATTCACCCTAATAGACTCAACTTTCGATGGTTATTACAAGGCGAAAATATGCAAGATAAGTTCAAGTTATGATATTGTCCACCGAACTCCTTAACTAAACTTTCGATTGCTAAGACGCTAGGCTCATCAAATACTAGTTCCGGTCGATATAAAAGCTTTTGGAATCTATATCAACCTAAGTTCAAATCACTAAATGCACGGTAAAGGAACTATGCATAGAGTACAAGTAAAGATGAAGATTCTATTATTATCCCTAAACAATCATCAATCAATTATCGAATTATGAAACTCATTGAAAACATAAAACCTAACAAGTGAATTACTCGAACATGGTGCACAAAACACTGCAAGAGATTGAAGAAAACATGATGATAAACTTTATTAAAAGAGTAGGGATAAAAAAATTCTTCTCTATAGCGAGGTACAAAGCGAGATCATCCACCAAAGCTCCTAAAACAAGATCTATGATCAATCCCCCAAAGGCGGCGTGGCTGTTGTCTTCTATGAGTAAAAGTCTTCAAATTGGGCTAAGAATGGTCAGGAACATTGGCCTTAAGGTCTATCAACGTTTGACTCCTTTCTGCGCCTTCTTCATCTTCGAGGCAGTTTGACATGTCTTCAGTAAATCCAGTATATCTTCTAGCTCACAACTCCAAATAAGATAATACCAACTTCATTAGAAATCTGACTCAAAGATATTTAAATGTAGCCATCGTTCATTTGGTCGTCCACCCGTAGACAAACTTCAGACTCATTGCTTCTGTCCAAATCGGCAAAGTGTGATATCTTGAGAATGTCGAGGCCGGGACTAAGTCTTTGCCCCTTTAAACTTGCTGTAGCTTAGAATAAACCTTTTTATGCTCTTTTTGCTCCATTTTGATGCTTTTCCCTGTTAACACTTTAAAACTACAAATACGAAGAAAAACTACCTCTTTGGTGTAAAACCTTATTGAAATACTTAGAAAATGCTTTAAAATAGATAGTAAAATAGGTAAAATACTAGGTATATCAACTCCCCAAGACTTAAACCTTGCTTGTCCTCAAGCAAAATCCAAGAATAGAAGAGAGGTTTGAAAATACGGGAACTTACAATTTCTGATAAACATAGCGTTGACACTATGATTCGCGATCGGTTCGCGGGCTTCCTTTCCATACACCATCCATGACTTTCGCAGCCTGTTCCATATTTAAATAACAATCCTACCAAGTTTCAATGGCACTTTCAAATTGACTCTAAGTGTGGAGTTTCTCATCAAGGAATCGTTAGGTAAACGGCTAGGTATAGAAAGACTAGTTTAATTGGTGAGGCTAATAAGTATTTAGGTTTACCGTATTCTCCGGGCTTACGCGATATTATGCAAAATCGCAAGAGAGAACGGACCTATTGAAGTCCACAGTCCTAACCACTTCGATGCATTTCTTCCCCAGACTTAGATCTTTCTCTGGAAATCGCAGTTTTCTTTAAGATTGCTCCATTCTCCATACCTCTCTGTGTCGCTCCTTTTGGGATATTTATTGGCCTTGGACTCTTTTATAGACACATTTTCCTTTCCCGTACATCATTTTTTTTTTTTTGAAACGGGGGAAAACGGTCTTCAAGAATGAGTCTAGATAAAGGCACGAAATTTTACCATTGTTGCTGATCCCAAGTGTTGGTTATGCTCTTCTTGAGTTATTCATTTGTACTCCACCAAAGTTTGTAATCGCCGCATATCTAGTTTGTGAAACTGCGTCGATCCTCTTTCTCTCCGACGTTTTTACACATATCTGCATATGGATCATGAAAAGAAGGCATGAGGTATGAAAGAAAGGTTAGGGTAAGGGTGTGGTGCCAACTAAAAATGAGCTGGCCATTCAAGACACAGAGAGTGGTAGAAAAAGGGGGAAATATGTCTTGAACGTATGATATGTTTCCAGGTCTAACTCCTTAATGAGAAACAGTGAATGGTTAGTGTAAGTAGAGCCAAAATCAGATTAGTATCAATGAGATAAAACCGAAATTAGATGGGGCGAGTCTGGTCATGAAGGTTTCTGAATCGGCTTTCCTGAACTCATCTGGTGATAAATCACTGAATCATAGCATCTAAGCATACATTCCTGAAATTGTTTATGTTCCAAAACATAGTGTTTGGACTCAATAAAACTTGAATAAAAACATTTAGAAATTAAGAAAAACATAAGAAAAAAGAAAAAGGACATTAGTACGATAAATCCCCCCAGACTTAATTCACATCATCCCGAAGTGAAAATTAGTTACAAGCGGGAGAGATTTGACACAATAAAGTTAAAATAAAAAAAATAAAAAAGAAAGAAAGGATAGATAGTTGTCGAAACACCTGGCTCAAAAGGTAGGCGAGAGTGATTCTGGAGTATCTGACAACATATCCTCATACAGCTCGCTGCATAATGTCTTCGGTCAGCTCACCACAGAGTGTCCTCATACAGCTTGCTGCATATCTTCATCAAGAAGTCTTCCATCAGCTCAGCATTATCTTTAGTAAAATGTCCTCACGTAGCTCGCCATTGTCTTCGGCGACGCGTCTTCATCCAACTCGCCATTTGTTCGTCAATCACCGGGCTTGCTGAATTCGATAACGAATCCTCGCCACTAGGCTCACCAAATTTGACAACAAAGCCTCATCACTCAGCTCGCCGAACTCTTCGACGAATCCTCATCACTCGGCTTGCCAAACTCATCGCTGGGCTTACCGAATTAGACAACAAATCATGGCCACTAGGCTCATCAAAAACTCCAAGACGTGTCTTCGCCACTCTTCTTTTGTGAGTCTACCTGACAAACTGCCTTGTTAACGAGCTGCCTACCGGACGAGCTGTCTGCCAATCGAGCTGCCTACCTTACGAGTTGTCTGCCAGATGAGCTGCCTTGTTAACGAGCTGCCTACCAGACGAGCTGTTTCCCAGATGAGCTGCCTTGTTAACGAGCTCTCTGCCTGACGAGGTGTCTGCCAAATGACCTGCCTAGTGACGGGCTTTCTCGTCCAACAAGTTGTTTAACAAACAATGTGTCTACCACAAGAGCTGCCTAGTTGACAAGCTCCCTGCTCGACAAGTCGCTTCGCTGTCTAGTTGACGAGTTGCCTATCCGTTCAGCTCGCCAACTAACTGCATCACGACATCATTAAGTAGCTCGCCATAAGGTGTCTTTGTCCAGCTCGTCGTTAACTTATGCGGAATTTTCTCACTCAGCTAGCTGTTAACTTCAGAAGAATTTTCTCACTCAGCTCGCCGTTAACTTCAGCATAATTTTCTCACTTAGCTCGTTCTTATCTTCGAGCAAGGCGTTGTCATTCAGCTTGCTCCTCTTCCCGACATATCTTCGTTTGTCTTGCCACAAGATGTCTACAAAGCAGCAATCAAGATGTCTCCATCAACTTGTCCTTATTTTCTGTAAAGATCCCTCATGTAGCTCGTCACTACCTTCGCCAATGCATCTTTATTTAGCTCGCCACTTAATCGTCACTCACTGGGCTCGCCGAATCCAAGATCAAATTTTGTCATTGGCTCGCCGAATCCAAGATCGAACTTTGTCACTGGGCTCACAAAACTAAACGGCAAGCTTTCAATGTTGGTTAAGTTCGCCAAATCACTCTGAAAATCGCTGGGATAGGAAGATCGGCATTAATACATCTATAGTCTAAACGGAAGTCAATTCTTCGTTTGGACACCTTTCAACACTCATATCATTAACATTTTTGACCTAGGGGGCTAACTGTAGGGGTCAAATCTCCCCTCGAAGAATCGATGGCCTAAAACGAATAAGTATGTGTCAAACTGGTTATCCCGCTAACTTGCCAACCGAGGATTCAACCGGATAAGTAAGGCTTTAAGCAGTAGTCCAATTTAAGTAAGCCCAGTTGACAAGTCCAGAAGATCAAGGCCCATTTAAGGCCCAACTGACCTAATGGTTGTGGCTTAAATTGATAAATGTAGAAAACTTAGGAAAACTTCCTATTTTGTACTGGATTTGGCCCAACCGACCTAGAACACTATAAAAACTTTTGTACATCCTCATAATGGGGGGATCACGAATTTCTACAAGAAAACTCTATTACGGCTTTCCAGCTAATAAAACCCGAATTCTCATCTTTTGTCTTTGTCTTTGTGTTTTCATATCTTAGAAGTTTTCCACTTCTCCATTGAACCTTACAAATTCAATTGTGAGAATCCAACTCCCACAATGCACCGCCAGCTCCACCTAATACTCTCTAGGATATCTAATCGAACAAAAATTGCGCTCTATCCTCAGGTGCCACTCATCCGCCTCCTCATACCCGACACCGCCTGAAAATAAAGTCGTACCAATCTTCTGCATATGCCCCATCATCTGTAGATAGGACGGATGCTACTCAGCACCCACACCTTGGCCTAATGCACCACCAGCTACCCCGGTACAACCAGCACTCGCACTAGCACTCAAACAGGTCTCACTCGCGGAACCCTCCATGATGCATCTGCGAATCTACCGCCTGCCCCTGCATAGCACCCTGCGCAACACTCGTAGCCACAATATCGGAAGACTCTAACACGGGTTCCCGACCACGACCTTGGCCTCTACCACGGCCTCAACGTCTACCTCTACCACGACCTCTAGTACCAGCATCCATCTCTCTGCACTTAGACATAACAGAAAATAAGAAACTATAAGTCACAATCCACATATAAATACTTACTGCGGAATCTCTTTACATGCCCGAAGAAGATGATCTAAGACTCATAAATTGACTGAGTACACATAATTAATTTAAACACATAGTTTCAATTACCCAAATCTATTGTCCTAAAACCGTAGACGCTCTGATACCAAAATGAAACAACTAAGTTTTTAAAAAAATATATATAATTAATCCGAATTAATAATTATTTCCATAATTCTCAACGATTAATTCAACAACAAGCAAACCAGCGGAACACAAATCAATTCAAAACTAATAATCCATAATCAATAAAACACAATTCTAAATCAATCTCAATTCCATAATTCCAATAACACAACATAGCAATTCTAGCAATCTAAACACCAGGTTTAACTAAAATGCAAACTCACAAAACATACTAATCATCCTCTTCCTACGCCATGATTCCGTAATCACACATTCCTTTTACCTTAGCCTAGAATGATTGATTTCAGATTGAAAGGACGAAGAACACGAAGAACGCCCATTAATGACCCCAAAATGTTCTGGTCCGATCCAAATCCACGAAGAACACGACAAACAATCGTTTCTTTTACTCTCAAACACTAAAACACAAAATCTCCCAATATCCTCTCAATTCTCCCACGAAATTCTAATGTTTCTTTTCTAAATTGCGGCCAAGAACAAGACCTACGCGTTTAAATACTAACCTAGTTTTAACACCCTTAAACCGAACCAGAAATCGCAATTAAATCAAACCGAAACCGACCCATAAACATTGGTGTTGATCGATACCCACACCAAAATACTACAATTTGGTTTTGGGATGTTACACCCGCGATCGAGTCCCACTGCATAAACATGTGATAATTAGGCTAATAGGCAGGCCAGTTGTGGTCCAGTAATGACAAAAAAAAAAGAAGCAAATTATCCAATAAAATCCAACCTAGAAAAACATATAATTTTCTATGGATAGTCTAGTATGTTTGGTATGTTAATCTTGGTTGGGTATGTTTAGATAATTTATACTATAACAAGAGGCCAACACTTCTCAGAGATGGACTTGTGGCACTCTTTATGCTTGACATGTGTACAAAGTAAAAACCCTATTTTAAACCATTTGCTTCTTTAACTTTTACTGCAGTTTTATCTCTACCTCTTCATCTTCTTCTTATGGTTCAATAACTCAGAGCTTGATTGGTACACCCGCTATCACCCGCAAATGCTTCGTTAGCAGGCGGTAGCGGTTCTTAGCGTTTGACAACAATCATGGAAAATGCTTTATGCCGCTTTGTACTGTTCCAAATCGCTCAAAACCAAAAGCTGCTTCCCTCGAGCGTTTGCAGTTGCAGACGTTTATTTTTTATTTGAAAATAAAATAAAATCCACTTAAAAATCAGAAAATATAAAATAAATTTTTAAAAATCATTAAATATTATAGTTATGAAATATATAAATAATTTGAATTTTTGATTAGTAACATATTATAATTTTATATTTATAAAATCTTCACACCAAAATTCTCTTAATAAATTACGATCACAAATTTATATAAATCTAACAAGCTAAAATTTTAAAATATAACATTAATCTACAAAATAAAAATTCCTCAATTAATTTTATAATTTTCATCCAAAATAATAATAATAATAATAATAATAATAATAATAATAATAATAATAATCATAATAATAATAATAATAATAATAATAATAATAATAATAATAATAATAATAATAATAATAATAATAATAATAATAATAATAATAAACAACAACGTAAGTATCATATACATGATTTTTCATTATTTAAATTTATTGAATTAATAATTTTTATATTTTATTATAATGATATGATTTTTGATATTTTTTATAATTATTTAATGTGTTTATATTATTAATTTATTATTTAGCCACTACTGCACCCGCTAACAACCAATCGTAAATATCCCGCAAACGCACCAACTTTTAACCGTTGTACCAATCGTTAAAAAACTCTTGAAACTGCAATCGCCTGCTTCCGCAAATTCCCGCAACCGCAACCGTTGCGGCTACACTGGCTCTTATTTATGGTTTGATGTAAATGTTACGTATCAATGTGTAAAATTCAGTTTTTGTATAACCTAAGACTTCTCATATTCCTTAGTCCAAGAATTTCAACTTTTCTTTCCATAAATTCTTCGACTTTGTGTTTTTATTCAAAAACCCCTAAACCCTTGCATACATTAGGAAGAAACAAAGGAAAATTGAGTTTTGGATTTGCTAGGGTGTTCTTCCGCTCTTATAGAGAGTTCTTCAATCAGAGAGCTTGTAAGATTCTCATTCTATCTCTAGGTGAGTATTTAGTGCTTGTAATTATATATTTGGCGTTATCATTCACCAAATTCATTATCAACGACTTCTTAATTTTAAAGGTAAAACCATTGAATCGATGGCCTGAAACGAATAAGTATGTGTCAAACTGGTTATCCCGCTAACTAGCCAACCGAGGATTCAACCGGATAAGCAAGGCTTTAAGCAGTAGTCCAATTTAAGTAAGCCCAGTTGACAAGTCCAGAAGATCAAGGCCCATTTAAGGCCCAACTGACCTAATGGTTGTGGCTTAAATTGATAAATGTAGAAAACTTAGGAAAACTTCCTATTTTGTACTGGATTTGGCCCAACCGACCTAGAACACTATAAAAACTTTTGTACATCCTCATAATGGGGGGATCACGAATTTCTACAAGAAAACTCTATTACGGCTTTCCAGCTAATAAAACCCGAATTCTCATCTTTTGTCTTTGTCTTTGTGTTTTCATATCTTAGAAGTTTTCCACTTCTCCATTGAACCTTACAAATTCAATTGTGAGAATCCAACTCCCACAATGCACCGCCAGCTCCACCTAATACTCTCTAGGATATCTAATCGAACAAAAATTGCGCTCTATCCTCAGGTGCCACTCATCCGCCTCCTCATACCCGACACCGCCTGAAAATAAAGTCGTACCAATCTTCTGCATATGCCCCATCATCTGTAGATAGGACGGATGCTACTCAGCACCCACACCTTGGCCTAATGCACCACCAGCTACCCCGGTACAACCAGCACTCGCACTAGCACTCAAACAGGTCTCACTCGCGGAACCCTCCATGATGCATCTGCGAATCTACCGCCTGCCCCTGCATAGCACCCTGCGCAACACTCGCAGCCACAATATCGGAAGACTCTAACACGGGTTCCCGACCACGACCTTGGCCTCTACCACGGCCTCAACGTCTACCTCTACCACGACCTCTAGTACCAGCATCCATCTCTCTGCACTTAGACATAACAGAAAATAAGAAACTATAAGTCACAATCCACATATAAATACTTACTGCGGAATCTCTTTACATGCCCGAAGAAGATGATCTAAGACTCATAAATTGACTGAGTACACATAATTAATTTAAACACATAGTTTCAATTACCCAAATCTATTGTCCTAAAACCGTAGACGCTCTGATACCAAAATGAAACAACTAAGTTTTTAAAAAAATATATATAATTAATCCGAATTAATAATTATTTCCATAATTCTCAACGATTAATTCAACAACAAGCAAACCAGCGGAACACAAATCAATTCAAAACTAATAATCCATAATCAATAAAACACAATTCTAAATCAATCTCAATTCCATAATTCCAATAACACAACATAGCAATTCTAGCAATCTAAACACCAGGTTTAACTAAAATGCAAACTCACAAAACATACTAATCATCCTCTTCCTACGCCATGATTCCGTAATCACACATTCCTTTTACCTTAGCCTAGAATGATTGATTTCAGATTGAAAGGACGAAGAACACGAAGAACGCCCATTAATGACCCCAAAATGTTCTGGTCCGATCCAAATCCACGAAGAACACGACAAACAATCGTTTCTTTTACTCTCAAACACTAAAACACAAAATCTCCCAATATTCTCTCAATTCTCCCACGAAATTCTAATGTTTCTTTTCTAAATTGCGGCCAAGAACAAGACCTACGCGTTTAAATACTAACCTAGTTTTAACACCCTTAAACCGAACCAGAAATCGCAATTAAATCAAACCGAAACCGACCCATAAACATTGGTGTTGATCGATACCCACACCAAAATACTACAATTTGGTTTTGGGATGTTACACCCGCGATCGAGTCCCACTGCATAAACATGTGATAATTAGGCTAATAGGCAGGCCAGTTGTGGTCCAGTAATGACAAAAAAAAAAAAGAAGCAAATTATCCAATAAAATCCAACCTAGAAAAACATATAATTTTCTATGGATAGTCTAGTATGTTTGGTATGTTAATCTTGGTTGGGTATGTTTAGATAATTTATACTATAACAAGAGGCCAACACTTCTCAGAGATGGACTTGTGGCACTCTTTATGCTTGACATGTGTACAAAGTAAAAACCCTATTTTAAACCATTTGCTTCTTTAACTTTTACTGTAGTTTTATCTCTACCTCTTCATCTTCTTCTTATGGTTCAATAACTCAGAGCTTGATTGGTACACCCGCTATCACCCGCAAATGCTTCGTTAGCAGGCGGTAGCGGTTCTTAGCGTTTGACAACAATCATGGAAAATGCTTTATGCCGCTTTGTACTGTTCCAAATCGCTCAAAACCAAAAACTGCTTCCCTCGAGCGTTTGCAGTTGCAGACGTTTATTTTTTATTTGAAAATAAAATAAAATCCACTTAAAAATCAGAAAATATAAAATAAATTTTTAAAAATCATTAAATATTATAGTTATGAAATATATAAATAATTTGAATTTTTGATTAGTAACATATTATAATTTTATATTTATAAAATCTTCACACCAAAATTCTCTTAATAAATTACGATCACAAATTTATATAAATCTAACAAGCTAAAATTTTAAAATATAACATTAATCTACAAAATAAAAATTCCTCAATTAATTTTATAATTTTCATCCAAAATAATAATAATAATAATAATAATAATAATAATCATAATAATAATAATAATAATAATAATAATAATAATAATAATAATAATAATAATAATAATAATAATAATAATAATAATAATAATAATAAACAACAACGTAAGTATCATATACATGATTTTTCATTATTTAAATTTATTGAATTAATAATTTTTATATTTTATTATAATGATATGATTTTTGATATTTTTTATAATTATTTAATGTGTTTATATTATTAATTTATTATTTAGCCACTACTGCACCCGCTAACAACCAATCGTAAATATCCCGCAAACGCACCAACTTTTAACCGTTGTACCAATCGTTAAAAAACTCTTGAAACTGCAATCGCCTGCTTCCGCAAATTCCCGCAACCGCAACCGTTGCGGCTACACTGGCTCTTATTTATGGTTTGATGTAAATGTTACGTATCAATGTGTAAAATTCAGTTTTTGTATAACCTAAGACTTCTCATATTCCTTAGTCCAAGAATTTCAACTTCTCTTTCCATAAATTCTTCGACTTTGTGTTTTTATTCAAAAACCCCTAAACCCTTGCATAGATTAGGAAGAAACAAAGGAAAATTGAGTTTTGGATTTGCTAGGGTGTTCTTCCTCTCTTATAGAGAGTTCTTCAATCAGAGAGCTTGTAAGATTCTCATTCTATCTCTAGGTGAGTATTTAGTGCTTGTAATTATATATTTGGCGTTATCATTCACCAAATTCATTATCAACGACTTCTTAATTTTAAAGGTAAAACCATTGATTTGTCTTCTCAGATATGTTCTTGAATTGGATAACAATTTGCTCACTGCAGCACCCATGGACGATCGATTTATGCCCATTAAAGCTACTACTAATAAATAAGGTTTGGAGTTTTTGCTCCTTTTTCTCTAGTGTTTGATTTCATGATCTGTCGGCACAAGCTTTTGTTAAGGAACAAACTTATGTGAAAAAGCTTTGATTTTTTATTATAAAAGAAAATTAGATAGCTAATTGCATATTTGTAGATTCATAGAGTAAAAATTGGTGTGTTTATTTACAGAATAATCGAAGTTTTTCGGTCAATCACTCTGTTCGAAACAAGGGAAACCCCTTAAAAATACTCCAACTATTTTACATTTGGCAGAAAAATAAATGAACTATTAAGACTCCCTGAATAATACACGATCTATTAAAAAGTGTTCTATTAATACACATACATTCGAAATCGAAGAATTTAGCACCTAGTTTTTAACGACGTTTAGTCATTAAACGGAAATAGTAAAACGGTTTTTAATTTGTTAACCGAGTTTGGTTTATCAGATGTGAAAAACCACTTTTAACCTTGTCTTATTAGATCGTATAATTGATCTCCAAAATCACATTTCCCCCCAAAATAAGGGTTCCAAAAATAAGGTTCCAATTTTCTTCCCCAAAATCGATTTCTCCATAATCAAACCTCAAAATCGGTCTTATTCTCCCAATTGAATAACCCTAATTTCTATTTCTCTTCTCATTCCACCTCTCCTCTCTTCTCTTCTCTCTCGATATCTTTACTGAGAATGGAAATTTCAGCCTCATCTGCGAACTCGTTCAACCAGATGGAAGGTCCTCCCTGCCACTGCAAGAGATCGACTATAATGTTAAAATCATGGACAGATGATAATCCAGGAAGAAGGTTTTACAAATGTGAGACTCATGGTTTCTTTATCTGGGCAGATAAAGAAAAGCCAGATGGATGGGAGAAGGTAAGTTTGGTGGAGGCTAGAGATCTGATTCGTCGTCAAAAAGAAGAAATTAAAGAACTCAAAGATTGTCTCCAAACAGCAACACATCAAAATTTAACTGGAATAGTTGTTGATTCATAAATGGTGAAATTGGATATGTTTGAAAAAATCATGGAGGAGAAGAAGAAGCTTGAAAATAAAGTTATGGCATCGAAAGAGAGGGAAAAACTGTTGGAGGATCATTAACAACAGGTACATGATCCACATTTTCATCTTCTCCTTGCTTGTCATGAACATCAGTAAACCCATCACGGACCACTACCATAAAAGTTTTAAATTGACATCGTCTCCTCCTTCTTCTATAACTTTTTCTCCAACTTCTTCTTGTTCTGTAGGACCACCTTCATCATCAGCAATATCACCATCATTATCTGCACTATCATCATCATCAGTTTCTCCGCCTTTCTCACTTCCATGATTTTCAGCATCATCATCAACTTTCCTGCCTTTCTCACATCCGTCTTCTCTGTCCTCTGCACCTCCTTCATTATCATTCACAATATGATGAATCACCATCTTTGTACCTCTTGAACTATCATCCACTGGAGGAACTACAACTTGATCAACAAATATATCAACTTCTCCTCCTTTAGTAGCTTCTGCACACATTTTCATAATATCTTCGTCGGAAGTGAGATGGAAGATACACCTTACTGAGCCCAAATCTTCATGTGGGAGCTTGTACCACAATTGTTCCACATGATTACCACCTATGTCAAGCTCTTGAATAAAATCGTCGAAGATACTCCAAGTCAAATAATCTTGATCCACCACTAAGCCCTCCTTCAACGATCCTCCACGGTATGTCCAAGTACCATCTTTACCATACATAAGCGCTCCATAGTATAAGTTTACTTTGATTGTTTCATTCCAAAAAGAATTTAGAGAAATTGAATAAACAAATAAGTTTGTTGAAGTCTTCAAAAAAAGTGTTTGAAATCAGAGAAACTCTTAGTCATTTAGTCAAATAAACTCACGATCATAACAAACAAGAAACGATATTCACAATTTAAATTTGAACATAAAGTGAAAAATTGTAAGTAATATTTGTCATTCGAAACAATATAAATACATGTCAGCCTTTGCCTCATCACTCTCACAAACCCAAAATACATTACAAAAAACAACTATTTTGTGACTCCCATTTGCATCACAATTTTGTCGCAAAAGCATACTTTGTGACACTTTAGTGACTGAAAAATTGCGTGACAATTTTTTCGTCGCAAATTATGTTGGTCATACATTCGTCGCTGTTTTGCGACACAAATGTGACCATTATAAGGAGTAGCAAATTTGTGGCAAAAGTAAGACTGTTTGTATGCGTCACAAATTGGCGACAAAAGAGATATTGAACATTGTGTCACTTATTAGCCACGGAGTTGTAACACAAATGTTGTGGCTAATATGTGACTGATATGTGACATAGTTGTCTGTCACACATTTGTGACTCTTTTAAGACTCTTTTAGTGGTTTAAAACGTAACTCTTTTGTCATAAAAGAGTGACAAAATTGCAACGTATTTGTATACAAATCAGTACATATTTTGTATTTTGTATTTTGTATTGTATTATTTAAAGTATGTAGACAACATAGAAACATAGATAGAAATTTATACATTCCAAAATAAGTAGCCGAAATTTTTCGTCAAACGGTTAACAAAGGTCCAAAACTTAACCGTTATATCACCAAAAATACCGAACTGAAACTTAAAGTTCAAAACAAAAGAAAACATTACATAACTGTTCTTCTTCTAAAAGAGGGGAGCTGGTGCGGTGCCTAGTGCGGTTCCTGGAGCAGAGACTGGTGGAGAAGCTTCTTTAGTAGTGTTGCGATGCGGGGACATGAGATCCAAAGTGTCCAAGTCTACCGGATGATCCATATATGCTGCGATGCGAGGAATATCGCTCTTCATGAACTGCACAAGCCTTCTCATTTCAGAGATTTTAGCTTGTTAGCGCCGATGCTCCTCATCGCATCGAGCATTTTCTGCAGCCTGTGGATTGAGCTTCTCATTTGCTTCTCAAAGCTGTTCATGGAGCTCTGCAACCAGATCAGTAGAAGCAGGAATAGAGGTCAGTTTGATGTTTCTTTTGTGAGCTAACTGACTCAGTTCCCCAAGACCAAATTGGTTCCCCTTCTGATCAATCTTGGTACACTAAAAGATCAAAATAATTACAAGTCAGTTTTCAAGAAAAGATTCAATAGGACAGGGAGAATGATGCAAAACAACAATCAAAATATGCAATGCCACAGTCAAAACGATTCAATAATCTAAAAATAAGTATGTATAGAGTAGAGGAGATAGATAATTACCTTGAGAAATATATTATTCTTTTCATCGATGGTGAGACTGCGTTGAGTAGAACGTTGCGAAGAGTTGCTAGAATTATCCGGGCCATCAGCAACATCAGCAGACATAACATCTTGGAGTTCTTTATCATAAGCTGCAACCACTTTTTGAGCTTTCAAGTCAATAAAGGACCCATCTGCATTTGTATGTATGCGCATGAAGACTTCCCCCCCCCCCCCCCACAAGACAGAAAGACCTAAATCCTCCTCCTTTAATTATACGAATAATGTATAAGTGTACACGCATTGATACAGATTGTAAGAAGTGAAAGGAGAAGAGATAGTGTACTTTCCATGTCACGCTGAATTCTCAGGAAAGACTTTCGGCCATACCTGTGCTTAGCAAGTCCCAGACCACCACAATCCGAGTTGCGGCACTGAGAAGCAATGTCACTCCTCTCCTGGACCTCAGGTTGTTTCCAGTGATTGCACATTTGTCCCCATAGAGTTTCATTAATCCAGTATGGCCTTCCTAGACCAATATTTGCCTGACTAACAATGCCTCGGAGCTGATTCGACGCAATTCTGAAAAAATGCACCCTCACGAGGGGAGTAATACCAATGTCCCAGTTGTACATCCCCTAAAAAGAATTGTATTTGTTAGTAAGCATGTATTTTATAAGTTAACAATGAATTGTAAAACAATAATCAGTCAAAACCATTACCGCAAATGTTCTAAAGAAAAGCTCTTGAGTTTCGACTGGTGTAACCTTCCAACTGTAGAACGGGCCGTCAAAATTACGGCAGAGGATTCCAGCAATGTTACAAACCAGTTCACCATTGTATTTTCTAAACCTAATACATAATCATGAACAATTACATTACCAAAGATGTAATTATAGACAGAGATATGAATGTGCAAGCCTAATCAGTCAATTTCCAGTTATATATAAACATTAATGATCAGTCAATTTCCAGTAATGATCAGTCAATTTACTTCTTCAGAAACCTAATCATAAACACACGAAACCTAATCACAAACAACCATAGACACAGGAAACATAAACACAAAGACATCAATAAACCTAATCACAAACACTGGAAACCTAATCACAAACCATATCACAAACAACCATAGACACAAAAAACCTAATCATAAACCTAATCACAAAGATATAAATAAACCTAATCACAAATCTAATCAGAAACACATGAAACCTAATCTGTAGAAAGACAACTTACCAAGTGGTCGTGATGTTTGGGATAGGATGCTCCGACAAACGCATCAGTTGCTCGCGGCCAGGAAGATGCATGAGGTTATCCAGGAGGAGTTGATTGTCTTCACCTACTGCGTTTGGAACAAAAAGCTCCACTTCACCTTTGACATACAGATCTTCCTCTAGAAGGTCACCATGATCTTCTTTTTCGTCTTCAAAGGGAGCCTGTAGAAATGCCTGAGGAGGAGGACCTCGATGTGTGAGCTGCTGAGATATGGCCGGTTGTATCGCCGGAGGAAACTGAGCCGGCTGTCTTGTTCTAGAAACACTGGTTAAAGCAGTATTCTGAGAAGAGTTGTGGCTCATCTCTGAACGTCTTCCATTCCCACTCGTCCCTCTGACTTATTAGATGGCTCCTCCTGGTGTTGGTGGAGTACCGGAGCCGTTTAGTGGCGTAGTGACACCGCCTCTCGGTGTAGATGCTTCTGTCTCGGCTGTGGATCGAGTCGTGTATTTTCCCCTGCCCATAGATACAACCCCTACAGATCCACCTCGAGTTCTTACACCAAATCTGGTGCTGGTGCCTCCTATCCTGATTCCTCGACTTCTAAAATCACCACCGACTCCTCCGCTTCTAGTACCACAAGATCCGGTGGCTTTCTTTCCTTTTCCAGAGGGTTTTTGAATCATCGATACGGAGGGTTTTGTGACTCCTTTGCCATGAGGTTTGTGAGTCATTGCGTTTTCTTTGTTTAGGGATGAAAAAGATTAGGGTTTCAGAGATTAGGATATCGGAGATGAAAGAGAGAATTGGGATTTTGATTACAAAGGAAGAAGAAGGATGATTTAGATAAAGAAATTGGGTTAATCGGAGAAGAACAGAATCATTGATCGGATAAATCATCGATTGAATCGGAGAAGATGAAATCACCGTATACGACAAAGAGAAAAAGAAGAAAAGGATTTTCCGTTTATGAAATTAGGGTTTCTAATTTCTCTTTATATATCAACCCTAATTTCGTCACAGAATCGTAACTAATTCGTCGCAAATCCCTAGCCCATAAGCCCAAATGTTACATTTTCGGCCCAAAACATTTCAAACCCAAAATAGAAAACCGTTACTAAAGCATCACAAATATCAGGGTGTCATTAAATGGTAACAAATTAGCCACGGTTTTGTGACATTTTTAGATGTCACAAATCGAAACCCCAAACCCTAAATATTTTAGACCATCAAATGAGATGCATTGGTGACCCTAATTAATTTTAATCAATTTTCCAACTGTTGGTTAGAGTTGATAAAGATTTCTATCACTTAGCAACAAAATAAATTTCTAAAAGTATGATTTAGTAAAATTCTTATGAAATGATAAGTAACTTGAGAAGTATTTTGTAAATGAGTTGGTTGGTGAATTTTGAAATCTTTATATTCCTTTATTCTTGAAGTAATGGTTAAAAAAATAGTCTTACCTTAGTATATAAGTATTGAAAACAAGTTCTTGTAACATTGTTGGTAATTATGGTATGTTTAAAGTAACAAATTCTAGTAGAGTCACAAACCTGTGGCAAAAGAGAGACAAATGTGTGACAGATTTGTGATACATGAAAGGCGCCACAGACCAAACCCTACACCATATCCATTTGTGTGACAAAAGCATCACAAATTTGTGATGCGTTTTTCGTCACAGACCAAACCCCAAACCCTATATGTATGTAGACAAAAATGAGACTCTTTTGTGACGCTTTTGTGTCGCATTATTGAAAAGGGGAAAAAAATTTCCTTCCCTCGATAGGTTTCAAACTTATGACCCGTGGGCTATTATTATGTGCTCAAATGCACTGGACTAAGGTTTTTATCTTGTATTCTTATACATAAGCAAATATTTATACTCATTATACTCATTCGTAAACTTAAAATTAAAACATGGGAATAATTCACTTGTCCCGGATCGAACCCCCGACATTGAATCATGTTTATTATACTCTTTTCCATTGTGCTAAGGTTTTTATTCAATATTATCATACATGAGAAAATATTTATACTAACTACACATCCGTAAAACTAATGCACACCTTTAAATTCATAAAATCTAAAATATATTACATAACATTATTATTTATAAATATTCAAATTTAATACACACCAAAATATTATTTAATTTAACCAATGTTTATTTAAATTAGATTATATAAACTCTAAGGGGGGATTTATTGGTTTTGGTGTTTAATTTGATGGATGTTTTGAAAATTCTAGATCAAATCCTATGTTATTCCATTAGTCATTCATTAAAATAACTTCTTCTTCAATTTGTAATTCTTAAATACTAATCAAAACCACCTCTTATTCAATTTGTAATTCTCAAATACAAATCAAAATCCTACATATTTACATATAGATTTGATTTTAAAATAGATTTTGAAGGATTCATATCCTCAAATCTATTGAAAAACTTTGTTATCCTCAAATAATAAGTAAAATACACCTGTTAAATTTGAAAATCACAAAAATTTGTAGGAATTTTCAATATACACAATTTGTCACTCTCTTGTTACACTTAACAAGGGCTAATTTGTGACATGGATTACAGTAACAAATGTGTCACCAATATGTTACTTTTTTTGACATCACATGTGTGTCGCATATAAGTGACAAATTTGCGACGACGTTACATTGGTCGCAAATCTGTCTCAAAGGAGTCACTAATATGTGACACTATTGTGACGATATTTATTCGTCACAAATTTGTGACGGATTAGATACTCTTATTTACGTAGTCTCAAATGCGTCAAAAAACTGTTCCAATTCAGTCACAAATTTATTGACGGAATTAACAGTCACAAATTAACTATTTTCTTGTAGTTATAAGTGATTTGCCATAACAAGCAGGAAATTCTATCGACATACCTCATCTTCCTCAACTCTCAAACTTGCCACTCGAAGTCGATTCGTCTTCTCCAAAGTTGAAATCGCCTCTGAACTTTGATTATGTTCTACAGAGTACCAAATTGGAGAGATTTCATGACCGATTTGGAGGTCTCATTATGGTGAAATATACTTCGAGGAAGAAAAAGTACACAATTTGAGAGATTCCGTGCCCGATTTCGAGGTATAATTATGGAGAAAATGAATTTGGGGAAGAAAGCGTAGTGAATTAGAGGGTTTTTGTGACCGATTTTGAGGTTTGATAATGGAGAAATCGATTTTGGGGAAGAAAATTGGAACCTGATTTTGGAACCCTAATTTTTGGGGGAAATGTGATTTTGGAGATCAATTATACGATCTAATAAGACAAAGTCAAAAGTGGTCTTTCACATCTGATAAACCAAACTCTGTTAACAAATCAAACAACGTTTTACTGTTTCTGTTTAACGACTAAACGTCATTAAAACTAGGTGCTAAATTCTTCGATTTCGAATGTATGTGTATTAATAGAACACTTTTTAATAAATCGTGTATTATTCAGGGAGTCTTAATAGTTTATGTATTTTTCTGCCAAATGTAAAATATTTGGGGTATTTTTAAGGGTTTTTCTCCTCGAAACAACTCCAACTTCTAATTTACTATTCAATTTTAGAATTGGTTTTCTACTATTATATAATTTGTAAATTAAAATATGGTTCTCCGTTGGCTCATGCTATGTATAACATATATCTACATTATTCATGGTATGTATAACATATATCTATATTATTCTTGTTTAGTGGGATGTGTTGCGTAAACTGGTATGACCGTTACTCTATAAAATACAAACGATATCCAATTGAAAACAAACTCAGCTACCGATTTATTATTTCTTCACCATAATTTTTTTTTTTTCATTATCAATGTTCTTTAGGGAAAAACTTCATAAACAAATCAATGATCAATGAAGCTCACAACTACCTACCCAAGCTACCATAATTTAAGAGCAATTTGGGAAATTCCATACTATTTATATTTAAATATTTTCAGTGGAAAAAATATAACTTCCAAACTATTTTAATATTTTTATTATATATAATGTAACATATTTTTACATCAGTATTTGAATTAAAAATGTCATCATGTTTCGAATTTGAAATCAATTTAATCAGTCTTATTTTTGGCTTGAAAAATATAGGATAATATCCAAGTCTCAAATGCGCACAACGTTACAAAAAAAAAACAATAACATCCAATTACCGAAATATGAGAATATTAAGGAAACAAAACATGACCACATGTGAAGTGACTTTAGTCTAGTAGCAGGAGATAAGTCCACTGAGAGCAGACACCATCATATCCGGGAACAAGTCCCTCTACCTACTTAATGTAGAAATTAGGCTAATGAGCCGGCTAGTTGTGACTCATTGTTGACAAAAAAAGAAAAATATGACCACATATACAACCTTCATAGCAATACAATAATGCAAAATAATACGGTAAAAAGATATAGATCAGTAAGTTCTTAAATATAACAATTATTAGATATAATATTGAGAATAAACTATATTTGGATACTCATTGTGAACGTTGAATTGTGGCATATTTATAGAAAAATAACTTTTTTAAAAATAGTAGTTTTAAAAAATTAGGTTTTAGAAAATGATAATATTAAATATAATCTCTATTTGTAATGCATAATAAACAAAAACAGATGTACATGATTATCATCATTATCCAAAAAACGATTTGATTAGTTTTTTTTTTTTTTGTCGTCAAACGATTTGATTAGTTTTTTTTTTTTTTTTGAACAACAAACGATTTGATTAGTTAATTAACACAATATGATGGAAAAGGAAAAAACTATAAAAAAATGAAATAAACAAGTAAATAGAAAGGGTTGACAATTTTTGACCCAAAAAAAATGGGTTGACAAATAAAACCAAATAAATAAAAGAGATGATTTGACGAGTGACTGATCAAAATATGGATTGCTGACGAGTGACGAGTGACTGCCCGTACCTTTTCTAACTTCTGATGGATTGCTGACTTTTCTGTCCTTTCTTTCTATCAATTTTCTTCAAAACACAATTAACTACCAATCTTTTGGAGTCAATGCACTTATCCCTGAAATCTCCATTACCAATACACTTTTTACTCTTCCTCACACACATTATTGACATTCTTTGTTATTTCTTAAATAATCCATCTGTTTTAAAAAAATTAATACTCTTTATGTTTCGTTTTATAAAATATTTGGGTTGAATGCGCGAGAATTAAGAAACATAAATTATAAACAAAAAAATATAATGCAACCAATAAAATAATTTAAAAAGTCAAATAAATCAAATCACATTTAATTTTGTCTAGAAATAAGTAAAATATTTAATAAAATGAAATAAATAAAAATATTTTAAACATCTAATATAATGGAAGGGAGGAAATATTTTAAATGGCAAAAAAAATTAGAATTTTACAAAATAAAAGAACATATTATTATTTACTTATAAGTGTACTAGTTGTTGACAAAAAAAAATGCATTAATTTTTATACTAAAAAGTTTTTCATAATTCAAAATTATTACTTCATAAAAACTGAATTGAGAAAGTAAAAATCAATCTTTTTATACTAATGATTTTTACTTTTTAGTATGAATGGGCAGTGTTTAGTGGCCCTCGTAGTGCCTGCCTCGTGGAACTTTTTAAACATACTTAACGACTCTATATCACTCTACTCAAAGCTTAACGTTTTATAAAGGAAAGATGCTTATTATTGGAGACCCTCTTAAGAGTGTCTAAACACTTTTTAGACACTTTTAACAATGTCTGCAATAAACATGCCCTAATGTGTTAGAAACTTAGAACCAATGTTTTTATACCCGGCCCAGACAGTGAACCGGATTACCTATCGAATCACAAGGTCACTGGTCCAACCATGGGTCAACAGTGGTCAATAGATTATTAAATATATGTATATATACTGCAAATATATAAAAATACATACTATGATTGGAATGTTTGTAAACATTTTCTTTGATTTAGAAATCAACAAATAAAACTCTTTGAATAAGTTCATATCTAAAATTTAAGAGAAAATAATACTAGATATCAAAAAGTATTGGATGTTTAACAATAACAATAAGAGAACATTCAAAGTTCAAACTAAGCAAGAAAATATAATAATAAATTACTAATGGTAGAACCGCAAAAACACTGAATAGACGTAAAAAGAGATTATAATTTATATAAATAAAAGTACTCGACAAACGTAAAACTCTATAATTTAATATCAACATGTCAAAACAAACTCTTTAATTCAAGTTATAGACTCTTTCAAAACCCAACCCGCCGGTTCAACCAACCGGTTCACGGGTTAATAGCGGATTTTTTTGAGTTTCTACTGAATTTTAATTAGCCAGTTTTACTATCAAACCCAAACTGTTATACTTACCGGGTTACGGTTGAACCGGTCGGACTGGCCGGTCCGGTCCGGGCGTGAAAACATTACTTAGAACCAATATATGTTGATTATCTTAACGACATCATATCACTGTTTAGCTCGTTCAACTCAGATTAAGTTGATTAAATTTTATTTTGTAGATGAATCTATTCCAAATTGAATTACCAATGGAATATATCTATTTTGATAAAGTGATGATAAAAAAAAAAAAATTAGACCACATCGTTTAATAGTAGTTAATTGCCTAATGTCATTATAATAACTGATAATATCATGTAACTATTAAATTATTTAAGAATAATTGAGTTTGTGAAGGACAAACAAATTTGAATGCACAATAAACCAAATAAAAAAATAGTTAAATTCACAATTATAAAAAGGGATTATTGCATGAAATATACATTTTTCATTTATAATGCAAAACTATACCCCTATTGTGAAAACTTGCAAAACTACTCTAAAGGGGTAGTGAAATTATAGTTAGAGCCTTAATGAACAAACAATAAAACTGCAGCCGCAATGACTGTTCTATCCTTTTGGAAGTCTTCTTTGAAATTTTACACCAGAAGTCTGCAGCGAAATATGGAAGTCTACATCGTAATTATTTAGTAAATTTAAATCTATAAATACATAAAAAATAATTTGACCATAAAATCTTTTGGATAATTAAACTAAATGCATTTGTGATGTTTGAAAAATAAAATTTCACCAAATTAGCATAAAGTAAAAAAAAAAAAAATTGGAATAAAAAAGTCTATATTTTGGAAGTCTGCAACGAAATATGGAAGTCTACATCGTAATTATTTAGTAAATTTAAAACTATAAATACATAAAAAATAATTTGACCATAAATTATTTTGGATAATTAAACTAAATGCAATGTTGATGTTTGAAAAATAAAATTTCACCAAATTAGCATAAAGTAAAAAAAAAAGACAAATTAGAATGAAAAAGTCTATATTTTGGAAGTCTGCAATGAAATATGGAAGTCTGCAACGAAATTATTAAGTAAATTTAAATCTATAAATACATAAAAAAATAATTTGACCATAAAATCTTTTAGATAATTAAACTAAATGCAATTGTGATGTTTGAAAAATAAAATTTAACCAAATTAGCATAAAGTAAAAAAAAAAAGACAAATTGGAATGAAAATGAATGAATGAACTACATACTATCCTTTTAGAAATACTACATTTCATCACATTACATTGAGAAGTTTTGTGACAATGTTGGGACATGGTATTAGTAATTGTTTTGTATTATGTATGTATAGTCTTTTATGATTGTATGATTGTAATAGATTAACATTTTAGGGATTTGTATTACATGATCAATGGTTAATAATGAACAACTTATAAGAAGTTTCAATGTAGGGTTTGATTATGAGAAGTTGAATTCACTACGAGGGGATGTAAAATCTTTAATATTATGAGTCATGTATGTCATTGACATTAGTTTGTGGGTTTGTGTGTTAAAAATATGAGAAATGGATCGACAGTACAATTTGAAAACATATTTTTACGTTCAGGGTTATATTTAAAGTTCATAATTTCAAGATTTGAAATGTCAAATTTGGAAAAAAATCTAAAATTATGAAGATATTAAATGTTTGGATGATTAATAATATCTTTAATTAACAGTTATGAATAATGTAAAGGAAAAAGTCGAGTTTGGTTTTGAACTGTAGACTTCCATTGTAGCATATTTCACATATGCAGACTTCCAATGTAGATTTCCATTCGAGTTAGTGTTTGAATTGCAGACTTCCATTGCGTTTAGGGTTCATTTTAGAGTATAGGGTTTCGTAGACATCCACATAGAAGTCTACTTAACCGGAATATTATTAACCGAACCGAATATTAAACCAATAATTATTAACCTAACCGAAAATATTTTGTCTCCATATAAATAAATCAAATTTTTAACCCTAAACAAATCTTTTAGAATCTCTCTCTCTCTCTCTCTCTCTCTCTCTCTCTCTCTCTCTCTCTCTCTCTCTCTCTCTCCAGCGGCGCTGAACCTTTTTCCCCTTTTCATCGTCTTCTTCAATTTCCGATCTGCTTCTTTCAGATCTCGGATTCCTTACTCCACGCCTCCTGCTCCCCGTTGCAACTCTTGGTGGGGCTTCGATTCGACACAGAAACGTCTGAGTTATGGCAACGCCGAAGGGATTCGAGCTTTTCACCGATCTCCTTCGCTCTTCTACATATTTGCACATTACCACCGTTCTGAAATCGTTTCCACCTCCGTCGATCTCTCGCCGCAGCCTTTACCAAGGTTAGCTACTAGCATCTCATTGTGTCCTTTTCGTAATCTGCCTCTTTATGTCTCTAAATATCTCTTTCTTTATGTCGGTTCCTCAGATTCTTACCAGATCAAGATCGTTTTATGATTGGGCTTCAGATCGAAGGTTCACAACAAACACAGTTTGTCTTTAGGTTTGTCTTATTCTTTTCTCAAAAATTCTCTATGCGGTTTGCTTCTAATTGAGTTTTTTTCCTTGCCAGAGTCGAGGCATCTCACTGAAGAACAACAAATATGAAAATAAAGTTTCTTTTTTCTGACACGTGAGACAACATAACTACTAGCAAAGTTTAAAAGGTTTGTGTTTTTTAGCTGTTTTATAAGAAGTTTGGTTTTGATTTTGTGAAGTTAAAAGTTTTGAACTTGTGTGAAAAACAACAAACAACATGTGCTTGACAAAGATAGAAGAGGAGATTATCTTTGAAAGACTGTTCAGGTAATTTAAAAAAACACAAGAAGTTGTTATATGTAGACCAACGGTTCGATGAAATTCCTCTAAAAGAATTATTTTGTTTTTTTTTTAGGGTTGTTCCTCACATCACTGATGCAATTCAAGAATGGATCGAACGTGCGGCGAGGAGTCCAGGAGTCCAGTTGATTGACAGTCAGGTCCAGCTGATGTTTGTGTCATAGAAATTGGATGAACCATAGGTACTTTAATAGATTTTCTCTTCATAAAGATTTTATCTTAGTGTCAGGTTTAAGAATATTGAGATACTCTTTGTATTTTGCAGGAGATATAGAGTCTATGCCTGTCATTAAAGCTCTTGAGAAATTCTCGTATCGCGTTGGTAAGATATGGTCTTGTGTATATAACAGTGAGAGTTTTCTTAAGACGTCAAGATTTAATCTTTTTTGTGGCAGGTTCTGAAAAATTTTGTTTCATCCATGTCAGTCTTCTGCCTGTGTTTAATGTTGTTCGTGAGGAGGCAAGTTTCTTGATTATTCAATATTTTTGTGCAATATGTTTGGTTTTCCTTTGGAGTTGTTGTGCTTACAAAGCCTAATTGCTTACAGAAGACTAAACCAACACAACATAACGTTGGAAATTTGAGGGGTCTTGGTTTGAGCCCTAATATCTTGGCTTGCCGTAGCACAAATGTATCATTCTTTGTTAATTTCTTGTTTTGGTCTTGGTAATGTTTGTTTAAGTTCTTATATGGAAACTTGATTTTGTAGCCACTTGAAGCTATAATGTGAAGGCCAAACTCTCTCAGTTTTGTCATGTCCCGGTACGTAATATGTTTTTCCTTTATTTTAATTTGTATATGGTTTCTTGTAGATCTGCAATAGGGTCATTAACATCGGCCCTCCATCTTGTGGACTGGTAAGGTATGAAATCTGAGTTTGAAAAGTACTTTTTCCTCTCTCTATTGATTGGAAACGTTTACTGTTGTTGTCCGCAACTGAAGTGTGCATTGTAGACTATTGTTGGAAGTCTGCATCGTTGACTTTTTGGGAAGTCTACATTGTAGACTTGGTTGGATGTCTACGTTGAAGACTTCCAGCCAAGTATACAATGTAGACTTCTCTATACTTAGTTATTTGCTATGGTTATGGTCTATAGTTATTTCCCAATTAGTTACTTCTTGTTGTTATCAGGTTTGGGTTAATATAGCTACACACAGCGGATGCAAATTCATGAGATGCGTTGCAAAGGTGAAATGGCCAAGGTTGATGTTCAGGTGTGCCTAATCACTGTATGTGTGATGAGTTGGGTTGATGTCTGTCGCAAACTTGTCATTCTGCATATGGCTATAGTGTTTCGGGTTTATGAAAGGCCATTATTTATTGTTTTGTCCAATCGTGGCAGATGGTTATAGTCTTGTTGTTTCAAGTTGTCAATGTCTCAGTAGTGGCATGGGGAAAGCTGTTACATTTATTCCCGTGCCTTTTATGATTTTTTATTGGAACCATCATCTGCCTTGTTATAATAATTATATATTTTCATTCAACAGCTTGTATTCAAGTGTTACTTCAAATTAAATTTCAAAGATCTAATGTATATCCGGTTGTCTCTTAAACATTTCAAAGATCAAGTTGTTATTAAAGTAGTAATAAGTTCATAAAAATTTGTAAAAAAGTTGGGCTAAACTAGACGTGTGGAATTGTAATTAAATTAGAGTTGAAAACAACAACTCAGAAGTTGCGGCAATTTAAAATAATTAAATTTGGCGGCAACTGAAAATAATTAAATTTAGCGGCAATTGAAAAGAGGTAACACTTTAAATTAGGTTTAATGGAAGTCTACTCTCGAAGTCTACTCGAAAAGTCTGTTGTAAACACAATAATTGTTGTAGTGTACATAATAACCGCTATTTTAACCGTTGTAATAACTGTGGGTACTCAACCGTCAAATTTAACCAACATATTTAAACTCGGGTAGGAATTTTTGTGAAAAAACTTTAAATTTTCCTCCACCGCCCACGAAGAAGACCGACGACGCCTTCCACCGACACTTCCGCTATATCCGGTGGTCTCTCTTCCTTTTCCTTCCTTTTGTTACTCTCTTCCTCTTTCAATTTAACTCTTACTCTCCCTTCTCTTCTCTTATCAGTTTTTAGATTCGGCGACTTCTCCAGATCCAGATCCAGATCCACCCGTGGAAGAAGATTTTTTGGTAGATCTGGTTATGGTTCAACATTTGTAAAGAAGTCGCAGACTTCCGTAGCAGACTTCAATTTTAAATTGCTTTGTTATTTTTTAAGGCTGATAATGAGTGACAGACGCTTTCCACAACGACTCTATACTGAAGGGTTTGAGCCAGAACCAAGAAAAAGCTGCGGCTATTATTGTGGTAACACATAGCTGTTTGATCTACTTCTCGGAAGTGAGAAGACCCTTGCTACTCTACACCCATACGAACTTGCAGAAATTAGGGCGTCGAGTGTGGGAGTTATTCTCAAGTTCCATGAATTGAAATTTTCGTGGTCCGGAGGCGTGGTCCACCATATGCTGAGCCTTCAGTTAGTGTGCGATAAGCCGAATGAGATATGGAGTCTTATTGGGGTAAATCCCGTAAGGTTGTCGTTGGTAGAGTTTGCGGATATTACAGGTCTTCAATGTAATCCCGTTGATAAATTGATGACACCTAAGACCGAAGTTACCGAAGCGACGAAAGATTTCTGGAGACTTCTTCGAGTGAACCAAGAAATGGGTCCATTTATTAAAGACCTAATTACGGCAGCCAAGAAATGTCAGTCATAGGCTCGGGTAGATCGTATAAGGTTGGGATATCTTGCCTTATATGTTGGATACATTGACGCCCAAAGAGAGTATCATGCCACAAATGTTAACTTGGCGAGGCTGGTTATGGATGAAGAAGCATTTCTGGCGTATCCATGGGGAAGAGTTGCTTGCAAGAATCTGATCAAGTCTGTGAAGGATACAGACTTGTGGAAGAATCAATATTACATAGCAAGTTTTGTGCAAGTGCTCCAAGTCTGGATATACATGTCTCTATCAGACCTTGGTACAGAAATCGGAAAGCCTTTACCAACCCTTCCTGGAACTCCACCGATCCTTCGGTTTAGAAGATCCAGATATCGCAAACATGTAAAGGATAAAGTCCAAAACCAGGTATGTACTTGTCTTGTAAACTTGTCTTGTAGACTTCTGTAGTAAACGTACGTAGTAAACTTCCGTTGTAAACATCTGTTGTGAACTTTTGTTGTAGACTTCAGTAGTAGACTTCTGACAAAGACTTCTGAATTAGTCTGCTGAAGTAGACCTGTCTATTAGGTTAACTCAATATTTTATATTTTATTTGTAGTCAAATGTTATAAAGTACATCCGCACTGTATTTTCTTCAGTGTTGACGACATGTTCCCTGTCTGGGAAGATGATGTTGATGATCCTTTTATCACAAACATTATCCTTTCATCCTATGGAGGTAATTGAGAATTTGAGAAACTTCACTGGCCTGCAGATGGTAAGATTACAAGTGTTGTAGAAGATGAGACTGGTGTTGCAGATGAGACTGGTACGTATTCTGATTATTGACTGTCATTGTATACTTCTAGAGTAGACTTCTGTAGTATACTTTTATTGAATAAACATTATAAGACTTGTACACTTCTCTTATTAACTTTGTTTTGTGATTATGTGTTAACCAGACGCTATCAATGTTGTACCTACTAGGAAATTAGGTAGAAAGAGCGGTGGACAGAGCAGGAAGAGAAAGAGATCCACTAACACTGTTTTGCTGGTTATGATGGAAATCCACTGGTCCTCGTGGTTCAGAAATTCCAAGCCGCCTTTGAGGCTTCCCTTACCAAGTTGACAAAGCAGATCGACCATCTATCTGATCAGGTTGATAAGCTATCTTATAAGGTTGACCACCATTTAGCGGGTGGTAAAGCTGCATGAAGATGGTGGTGAACACTGCAGCTGAGAACAACCAAGAGGGCAACAACAAAGAGGGAAACAACAAAGAGGGCAACAACCAAGAGGAAAACAACCAAGAGACCAAGGTCCAAAACACATCTTCTCCACCTGCTGATCATGGGGTTAGTACCAAACCCTCCCCTCCCAAACATAACATCATTTGTAAAAGCACAAGGGTGAGAAAGCCGCCATCAAACCCAAAGCAATAAGATGTTCATCCATTTACGGTTTCTCTGAAAGTTTAAACAAACATTGTACACTATTATTAAACAATTTATAAGGTTTGTCCTTCACGCAGTTGTCCTTTGCCAAAGGTTTAACTTTCCTTTCAATAACCATGCAGAGTTGTAGGAGTGTCAATTGTACTCCTCCAGAAATCTTAGAAGATAAAAAGCCTAAACTAGAGACAGAGGATAAAGAACCAAAACCAGTCAAACTGTTGTCAACAATTAAAGTCGAACAAAAATCAAAAGAGGTTGTAGAGGAGCCAAGTTTGGTGGAAGTTAAAGGTGTAGAAGATATTGAGCATGTTAAAGCTGTTCACTCTAAGATTATTAAGTTAAAGTTGAACCAAAAGGTGAATGCTGCTAGGGGTAAGAGTCAAAGAGTGTTGGCAAAGCCGCCCACACTGAAATCACCTTGCCCAAGGGTATGACTTACGGTCAATCCAAAAAGGGAAAGGATATGACCCTTTTGGTCATGTTGATGCGAAGAAGATGAAGTTATTACTAGCTTCTTTAAAAGTCGAACCGTATGTTATTTAAATTTGGGATTTATTTTTTAATGACTTCTTGCATTGGCAATTTGACATACTATGTTTACTGTGTACAGGAGAACAGATCTAAAGGTTATTAACAGCCGCGCCAATTGGTTTCATACACTACGTGCCAGAAGAGAATGGCTGAAGGACTCCGTAAGCAGACTTATTGTGTAGAATTCACGTGTAAACATGTTGTGTAGACTTCTACTGTAGTCTTCTTATGTAGGCTACTTTACTTATTTTTGCTTTTTATTGTTGTAGCACTTTGAAGATTCCATGAACCTGCTTAGACACCGTTTTCATAACCATCCACAGTGGTTTAGGAGCAACCGAATATGCTTCATTGATACGATGTTTACCCACTTGTGGCCAACAAAATACCAAAACTATGTGGACAGCCATGGAAATCCTGATGGGTCTGGTAAGACATTACCTCCTGGAGCCATTGATTACTACACAGGTGAATTACCTGCGTTTTGTACATCTCTTTGACAAACTCATATCCTAATTTTATCGGGATTAGTTAGCCCTTTTGTTATTTTGTGAACTTTGAAAATAGATTTTTATTGTAGACTTGTACTCTGGAAGTCTGTTGTGCAAATATAGACTTCTATTGTAGACTTCTACTGTACAGTTCAGATAGTATTGTCCTTAATATAATATGTTTTGTTTGTTGGCCTAATTTTTTAATATTGCTCTTCAGTACCCCTTTTGTAAGTTACTTGTACAATGCAACATAAAAATTGTAAAATGTAACTTCTCAGTTACTATACAATAATGAAAGTCCTAGGAATATATAAATGTGTAAGTCGCACATTTCAAATATCATTATAAATTGAAATGATATTACGGAGCCATTTGGTTAGATACAGAGCCATTATTACACGGAAATTATAAATTGCTCTGGTTCGAAACGATGTGGTGACAAATTATTCTTTCAGATTTTGTCCTAATGGAAGTCTACGATGGAAGTTTACAATGGAAGTTTATGTGAGAAGGGTACCTGAAAAATATACTGACACGAGTCATATTGATAGCACAACTGCTTTTAGTGTAGACTTCCTGTGCACAACAGTGTAGACTTTCCTGCAAGTCTAGTACGGGTGTCTCGAAGACCTTTACAATCCAATTAGGTCTGAAATGGGTAGTAAATACGGTTTGAAGTTAACTTACCTCGTTTTTATAAAACGTTTCAAAGGCATTAATCAAGTCACGTCTTATCGTTTTACTTTTTGTCAAAAGACACATCCTTTCGTATATTTGTATATATATGTATTTCCGTAAACACATCTCTACATCTTTCATCTATAAAACTTTCATTTCTTCTTCCAAACATTCTCACCAAAACAATGGATCCGGTTAGGGTAAGGAACATTCGATATCGTTCGGATCTGAAGAGACTAACGCAAGAGTACCCTGATTTGAGGATCGTCGAAGAAGGTAATATTAAATGATTTGAAGACTTCCATGTTGTATTTGGGTATGAAGAATCTAATATGTTAATCGATGATACAGGTTACCATGTGGAGGTTCCTATAAATGGACCAGAGGATACTCCTTATGCGGGAGGAGTGTTTTGGCTTTCCTACACATTTCCGATTCACTATCCACTTGGGCCACCAAGGGTGTTTTTTCGTACCAAAATATACCATCCCAACATCGATGAAACCAGGTCCATCTACCATGAGATGCTTATAACTCGATGGAGTCCTGCGCTCCGCCCGGACGAGGTTGTGAACAAAATCCTCCAACTCATGGCTTCACCAAACTTGGCCTCAGAGCCTTTGGTGGCTGAACCGGCCGAAACGTACCTAAATGACAAGGACAAGTTCGATGAAATTGCTCGGCAGTGGACGGTGGAGCATGCTATGGAGTGAGGGGGTGGATCTGAAGAGAAGATTGAAGAAACAATGTGTTTTTATTTTGTTTTAATTAATTTCGGTTTTTATGTTATTTCCTGTGTTTATTTTATGTTGTAGAAATTTTTTTATTTTCAGTTGTTGCTACTTATATTCGTGAACCTAATAAAGACTTCTTCTCTACATATACAAATGTTTATAGTTTGGTAGTGAAATAAACAGGAGCCAATGTCAACTGTCCACTTCACTACAATCGAAGTCCTTTTACTCCCCTACTAATTCTTATATGGGTCGTGAACCTAATAATAACTCATATTATACAACCGAAGTCTACATACGAAGTATACATTGGAAGTCTAATTAATGAATATTGAGGTCAAATTTAACCAACATATTGTATAACCTAATTCGTCAAAGTGGAATCCTTACTATACCCGAAGTGTACAAAAAAAGTCTACAGACGAAGTCTACGATGGAAGTTTAATGATAGCGCCAACAGCTTTCATAGTGAAGTGCACAACAGGAGCCAATGTCTACTGTCCACTTCACTATATGGAAGTCCTTTTACTCCCCTACTAGTTCTTATATTCGTGAACCAAATAATAACTCATATTATACACCTGAAGTCTACATACGAAGTATACATTGGAAGTCTAATTAATGAATATTGAGGTCCACTTCACTACTATCGAAGTCCTTATACTCCCCTACTCATTCTTATATGGGTAATAATCTGAATTGACCCTGTTACATGAGTAAATTGTGAGTTTTAATATTAGATTGTGTATATTAAACGTTCCAACCGCATTTAATAAAAACGTTTCACTTAATATTATGACTATAATCAAGTCACGGCTTTTCATTTTACTTTTTGAAAAGGGCGACGTATCGTGAAGTCTCTACGCCAAAAGAGACGTCTATTCGTATCTATATATTTGTATTTCCGTAAACACATCTCTACATCTTTCATCTCTAAAACTTCCATTTCCTCTTCCAAACATTCAGACCAAAATAATGGATCCGATTAGGGCAAGGAAGATTAGATTTGTATGGATATGAAGGGACTAACAAAAGAGTATCCTACTTTGAGGATCGTCGAAGAAGGTAATATTAAATGATTTGAAGGTTTCCATCTCGTATTTGGTGTGAAGAATCTAATATGTTAATCGATGATACAGGTTACCATGTGGAGGTTCCTATAAATGGACCAGAGGACACTCCTTATGAGGGAGGAGTGTTTTGGCTTTCCTACACATTTCCGATTAAGTATCCATTATGGCCACTCAGGGTGTATTTCTGTACTAAAATATACCATCCCAACATCCATGCAAACGAGGCCAATACCATGAGATGCTTAGAACGAGATGGAGTCATTCGCCCGCCCGCTCGACATTGTCAACGAAATCCTCTACCTCCTGGCTTTACCAAACTTGGCCTCAGAGCCTTTGGCTGAAGCGACCGAAACGTACGTAAATGACAAGGCCAAGTTAGAGGAAATTGATCGGCGGTGGACGGAGGAGCATGCATGGAGTGCGGTGGTGGATTTCAAGAGAAGAATGAAGAAAAAAAGAGTTTTTTTTTTTTAATTAAATTTTAGGTTTTTATTTTATGTTTTAGAAGTTCTTTTCATTTTCAATTGTTCAAAGTTAATCGTTAATAAGAAACTTTCCTTCTCTAAATCTACAAGTGTTTATAGTTTGGAGAAGTATACAACCGAAGTGTACATACGAAGTCTACATTGGAAGTCTACTTTATAAGTTGCGTTAGCCTTAGTTGTTAGATAACCAAATTTCCAAGGACAATCATCACAAGAATTAACCATGAATTAACCAGGAGTTAACCATGTATTAACCATGAATTCACCAGGAATTATCCAACAAACAAGTTCTACTTCTGAGTTTTAACAAGATTTACTACAATACAACATCCTTAACAACAAAATTTTACTTTTCGTGACCAAACATCACATAAAAATCACAATGGTGAGCAAGCTTAGCAAAAAAAAAGCACAATTTGAAGCACAATCTCAACTTTCTGATTTCCTTTTCGTGCATATTTGCTTCTTCTTGCAGTTCGTGTATCGTGACATTTGATTCGTTTGCCTCACATTTGGCCTTCCTTATCTCATTATCTATGCTTGCAAATCTTGCTAAAGCATCTTGAACTTCTTCAAGAACACCATCCTCCACCCACTTAAACAAATGTCCCTAATGCACAACACAATAAGACACTGTGTTACATCTCTTTTCAACGCAACCACCACATAATAATTTTCACCTAATTTGAACGCAAACAAGCTCTACTTTGAACATGAACAACAGACTACTTACATCTCTTATGTTTGTCCACGATTTGGCATCATGTTTGCTGTTGCAACGGAAGAACGGTCTCCCAGGATTCTCAGGCGTCTTAGAAGTAAAGATCGTCACTCCTAAGCGCACACACACTTTAACGGTAACCCACGGTGTTCGATAACACCCGATGACACAGACCTTGAAGAACTCATCGGAGGAATGCACAAATTGAGAGCATTTCCAAGATAGATTTCGAATGTAAAAATTTGAGAGACGAAATTGACAGAATTGAGAATTATGGGAATTTAGGGATATGAGTAATTTTTAAATTTGGGAATTAGGGATTGAATACCGATTTGGGGAGGAAAACTACGTCGTTTAAGGGAGCAGTAAAACGGTTTCATTTTTATTAAACGAATATGTGTTACGATGCTTTAACCCCGTCTAATGATTTTATGCCAAAGTATACAACCGAAGTTTACATTGGAAGTCTACTTACTAAATATTGATTGTCAAATTTAACGCTTAAGGTCCGTTAGCCTTGGTGGTTAACTAGTCACCCTACTTACATGGTACAACTCCTTCTATTTGGTTCGAATTAAAGTGAACACAAAGTTTTTTTTTTTAACACAAGTTTGAACATGAGAATAACCTAGATTGAGCACAAGTCCGGACATAAGTTTCAAAAATAATTTATATTTTTTTCACAAATTTTAACCCAAAGTTCGACATAATAATAACTCTAGACCGGACATGATAGTAGCTTACTTTTGAACACACGTTTGGACACGGTAGAAACAGAATAAAAGTCCTTAGTACAACAAAGTCTACAACGGAAATCTATAACTGATGTTTACAACCGAAGTCTACCTTACACATCTCTCATTTTTCACATCTAAGTTTAGTATGACCTGGTTGTCCGTAGTTCGTACAGTTGTACGTGGGGTTCATCTTCCGCGGTTTAGTCCCTTTCCTCTTGGCGATTTCAAGTCAAGTTTGTCATCTAGACTTCTTCTTCCGACCTTTTTTACGACCAACTTGAGGAAGTAAGCATAATACCTCCTCTTTGGGACATTTGTCGGCATCCTTGGCTCGGAAAATGCTACCGCCGTAGCTTGCGTATAAATAATGTCTCTCGTAGGAAGGACAAATAACCGTAGAGACATCTTGACGGCACTCGATTAAAACCGCGTAAATGAATGAGCAAGGGATCCTCTCGATTTGAAAGACACCACATGTACACGCACATTGGCCTATATAAACAAGGAAGTTACGGTTTTCTCCCCTGACATAGAATTGGAGATCATTGATGCGTTTCGTCGTCATAGAAGCCGTGTAATACTCACGTATATTCAACAAATAGTCAACACCTCGGCTATAGCATGTTGGTACACTCAACGCATCCTCTCACCTTTTGTAAAACCATCTTCCTAGTTTTGATCGGATAAAGTTTAGAAGAAATGCTATTGGAAATATTCGAGCTACATTTAGTGCCGCATTGATTGATTCGGCCATGTTACTCGTCTTGATGTTGTACCTCATTCCCGGAAAGTGCACACGTGACCACAACTTTGGGTCAGCCTCCTCCAAGTATGTTGTAAGATCCAGCTTTGCAGATCGTATCGCCTCTATATATCGGTCATAATCTTCTTCCGTATATGCGTACGCTGCACCTTTGACCAAGTACATGAGATCTTTCCCCCTAAATTTTTTCACTATATTGCATTGAAGGTGGTAATAACAAATGCCACGTGTTGCCTTCGGGAAAACCTTACTAATCGCGTTCTTTATTGTGATCTCCCTATCCGAAACAATCACCAAATTTCCTTGTTCCGAGACACAGTCACTCAATTTGGTAAAAAACCACTCCCACAAAGCATTACTCTCACTGTCAACAATCCCAAAAGCCAAAGGGAAAATTTGAAAATTAGCATCTTGTGCACATGCAACTAACAAAACTTCCTCGTACTACTCATTCAAATGCGTCCTGTCAACGACAATGACACGTCGGAGATACTTAAAACCCTCGATTGAGGCTCCAAACGCTAAGAAAAGGTACTTAAACCGGTTTTCTTCATCGACCCAAGAGCGGTGATTGTTCCCAGATTCGCTTCCTTGATTTGATGCAGATACGATGGGAGACTCTCGTATCCATTTTCCCAAGTTCCCCGCACCATTTCACGTGCATAAACTAATGCCCTATATGAAGTAGTATAATCCAATATCATGCCATACATTTGTTTCATAGCATCTTTGATGTGTTGCGGCGTAATTCCATTAATTATTCCAACATGCTCGTAGAAAAGTCTTCCAATGTATTTGGCGGTAGCACGTTTGCAGTGCTTCACTCGATCATCACGTGAACATGTATGGACATTGATATACTTTGTCACCCAAAACCGGTTTGCTTCATTCTTTACAGCCGCTCTTAACCTCCACTGGCATCCTTTCACACAACAAATGGCCACAAATAGCTTTGGTTCAGACTTGATTACCTTGTATGCAAATTGCAGCATAACACAAGTTAATTGCAATTCTCGAGCTAGCTCCGCCTTGCTACCAAAACTTTAAGACACGAATATGTTATCGGACTATGTAAACATACTCGAACGACCAACTTGAACGTCGAAGGAGATATCATCTCCATCTTCGTGTTTAACTTTTCCATACTCACTGTAATCATCATCAATATCTTCTCCATACTCTTCTTTAACAGCCTCTTCTTTCACTTCATCTTCTTTCACTTCCTCTTCTTTCACTTCTCCATCATTACACTCATCCTCATCCTCATCCTTATCGTTTTGTGGATTTTCATCTTCATCATTATTTTCATCCTCGTCTGAATTTGCATCTCCGTTGATGTCGGGCTCCGTTAAACCGAGTTGATACACAAAGATGTATCATACAGGTTCTACGTAGCTCCATCAAACTATGGACTTGTCTATCATTTGTGACGTGCATCGGAGGTGTGTCATGAGGCATTTGTTCAACCATTGAACTAGGTAATGAATAAGTGAGCTCCACAACCTCCATTTTTTGTAACTTATAATCATCTCGAGCCATTTCAACAAGTTCCCTATGTGTAAAACCATCACCCAAGATAAATATTCTCCCTCCTTTACGGGTATCCACCTCAAAATGCCACGTACCATCTTTCATAATCCAATCTCAATAAACAACATGTATTTGAACAACCATCTGTCAATAAAAAACATATGAGGCTTAGTTAGCAACAATCAAAATTTGTCTGTAGACTTCCCGTGTAAACTTCCAATCAGTCGATGGAAGTCTACGTTGAATGCGCTAACTAGTCACCAAATAAAAAAATTAGATTTACCCAATAAATATTAGTCTTCAACATGTCAAACTTACACACATGATAAAGACATAGGTACCACACATGTGAGAACAAAAAAACCAAGAAATCTCTTACTAGAATGACATATAATTAGGTTTTAAAAAAGACTATGTATTGTAGACTTCCTCTGTACACTTCCATTTTTGGATTGTAGACTTCCAATCAGTCGCTGGAAGTCTACGTTGAATGAACTAACTAGTCACCAAATGAAAAATTAGATTTACCCCATAAATATTAGTCTTAAACATGTCAAACTAACACAAATGATAAAGACATAGGTACCACACATGTGAGAACAAAAAAACCAAGAAATCTCTTACTAGAATGACATATAATTAGGTTTTAAAAAAGACTGTGTATTGTAGACTTCCTCTACACTTCCATTTTTGGATAGTAAACTTCCCGTGTAGACTCCTTATCAGTCGTTGTAAGTCTACGTTGAATGAGCTAACTAGTCACCAAATGAAAAAATTAGATTTACCCCATAAATATTAGTCTTAAACATGTCAAACTAACACAGATGATAGAGACATAGGTACCACACATGTGAGAACAAAAAAATCAAGAAATCTCTTACTAGAATGACTTATAATTAGGTTTTAAAAAAGACTGTGTATTGTAGACTTCCTCTGTACACTTTCATTTTTGGATAGTAGACTTCCCGTGTAGACTCCCAATCAGTCGCTAGAAGTCTACGTTGAATGAGCTAACTAGTCACCAAATGAAAAAATTAGATTTACCCCATAAATATTAGTCTTAAACATGTCAAACTAACACAGATGATAGAGACATAGGTACCACACATGTGAGAACAAAAAAAAAAGAAATCTCTTACTAGAATAACATATAATTAGGTTTTAAAAAAGACTGTGATTTGTAGACTTCCTCTGTACACTTCCATTATTGGATAGTAGACTTCCCGTGTAGACTTCCAATCAGTCGCTGGAAGTCTACAGGGGGTACTTTTGCATTTTAGGCAGACACTTTGCAGACTTCCAGGGAAGTCTTCACAACCGTAGACTTTCTTGGAAGTCTGCAAAGGGTAGTTTTGTATTTGACTAGATGTTTGACTTTTTTGTGCAGACTTCCCTACAAGTCTGCACAAAAAGAGGGAGTAGTTTTGCATTTGACCAAATTTTGACTTTCTCCAGGGCAGTCTGCAAATAAAAGTAGACTTCCTAGGAAGTCTGCAAAGAAAAGTAGACTTCCTAGGAAGTCTGCAGCATTTGTCGACATCCGTACAGGGCAGTTTTGCAATTGCGATTTTTTCCCAGAAGTCCGCGAATGGAATGTGAATTTCCTAGGAAGTCTGCAAAAAAAAAGGGGTAGTTTTGCATTTGACCAAATTCGTTGATTTCAGTAGTAGACTTCCACTTCCAGGGAAGTCTACACTGTTTATCTATACTTTCTGGAAGTCTGCAAATATTGGTCAACGTTTTATTTTTTGGTCAAATGCAAAACTACCTCTTTTTCTGTGCAGACTTCCCTGGAAGTCTAGTTTCTAATTTCCAAATGCAAAACTACCCTTACGTTTTTGCAGACTTCCAGGGAAGTCTGCACAAAAAAATCAAACCTCTGGTCAAATGCAAAACTAACCCCGTCTACGTGGCACTATTTTTTTTTTCCAAATGAATCATGCAGTCTTCCTTGGAAGTCTACTTCGTATTTTTCACATAAATAGTCAAATGCAAATATACCCTCTTCGTTGACTTTTGGAAGTCTACACATAAAGTCTACGAGTTTCAGATCTGAAATTTCTAAATATTTTTGTTTTGATTACCTTTTCACACGTTGACCTCGTATTTTGCTTCCTCCACCCCCGCAACTTAGAATTCTAACCGATTTTGGTGTCGTAAAGCAAGATTTGCGAGAAATCAACCCGTTTTTATAAATTATTTTCAAAACTAAACTTAGCAAGATTTATGGATGAAATTGTAGAGGAGAAGAATGAAAAGATGTTATAAGGATTAAATCAGACCAATAAGTACTCGAAAATCAGTTGTTGAGCCATTAAGAGCTCGAAATTGGTTGTTCATGGTGGTTGGAAAATTGATGAAAATGGCATTTCGGTAAATAAGTTGATTTATGTGAGATTGTTCATACTTTTCATCTTTGATTGGAAGTCTACGAAACACAAAAAGAAGTCTACGTAATGGCAGTTTTGTAATTAAATGGACAGTTTAGTGGCAAAGACTCAAAAAATAGAAGAGAGAGAAAGAGGGGTATAGTTTTGCATTTGACCAAGAAAAATGGTGTAGTTCAGAGAAGATCCCTTATAAAAATGGTTTTTTATATTTTTGAAGTTTGTAAAGAACAAACAAATTTGATCGCAGAATAAACCAAGTAAGGCCGGAAACGGTTTTGATAATTTTTGAGGTTTTTGATATTGTAGGTTAATTAATGAAAGATATAATAGTTTATAGTATAGCTTATCAATACAGTCATACAGATACATTTTTTTTCTTACAAAAAAAGAGGATGACCACAACAAGAGCGGTCAAAAGCGAAATGTAGAGAATTTATTATTTTCAATAGGGAAACTTAAGAGTTACCTTTGTTTGTCTGTGGTGAATTATTTAGGGTGAATGTTACCACTTACCATTATTATCATCCCGCATCATTTTGGAAAATTGATCTACTCTCCTTAATTAGTAACTGTTGATAAACAGAAAATATGCCATAAGATATGATATACACATATAACTCCACGAAATGTTTGACTCTGTACAAATATCCACCAACTGGAAGTTCTATGTCTATTTCTCCACCGGATGAAAGTTAAATGTCTAGTTCCCCACCCGTTCCAATTTTGATTTGGTTCAATTTGATGGTTTTGTGTCGGTTTAGATCTTAAACCGATCTTAAACCAGTCAAACCAATCAAAATTGGAACGGACGAGGAACTAGACATTTAACTTTCACCCGGTGGGGAAATAGACATGGAACTTCCAGTTGGTGGATATGTGTGCGGAGTCAAACATTTCGTGGAGTTATATGTGTATGTCATAGTTACGGTGGGGAAATAGACAATTTTTCCAACCGAAAACTACCGTTTGGCCATGAATCTGTCTCTTAAATGAAACATCACATAACCGAACAACAATCTTCAACACAAAAGGGAAAGTAAACGTGTCAGGCTTGGAACATAAATCCCAAAATTTTCTATAAACTAAAACCGCAATTGCAAGCGCTTTGGGTTCGTCGTCGTCGACGAGAGACAAAGCTCTAATCATGGTGTTACAAAGATATGTATTGGGTAATGACTGGTAGGTAAATACAGAGTAAGCATATCGAAGACTTCCAGAATTGGAACATGACTCGACGATTTTGGCTACGATGAGATTGTCTCTGTTTAAACTGGTTATGATCATGGAACAATGAGCTTGCTTTAATGTTTGGAGATTGGTTCCATGGAGTTTCAGAGAGGAAACGAACCAATTTATGACTAAGACAGTGGTAAATCGGCGAACTTGTAGCTGCCATGAGCTTCAGCTCAGCTCAAGGCAATGATTCGTTGGCACATTCTCCACTACCTCTACCTACACATTTACTGATTTACATATATTCTCATTACAACTCTTGATTTCTGTCGCAAAACCATTCCTCTACTTGTCATAAAATGTGAGATGAGAGAAGATAAGAAAGTATATTGCTAATATTGCTAGATTTTAGTCTTCTAGAAAGTACATTGCTAGTAGAAAATTTCTTATTGTGTAAACTATTTATAAAAAAAGTGTGGTGGAATGCAATTTTCCCAAAGCCTATTAGCCTTGTTTCCGAAACCTATTAATTTATAATTGATTACATTAAGCGTTATTTCCATTATTACTTGTCTTGTCATCAATATAGCAAGGATACGCCAAGGCATCTCCGGTACTAATCTATTAAAACTTGTCATATAACGTAGCTCCATAAACATAATTTGTTTTTCATTAGACAACATGTAGAAAAAGGTTTGTCGTCAAAAACAAGTTAAAGACAAACCACATCGTCCGAGCACAAAGAAGAAATGGAGAACAAGCCTGATTTTTAATGATCAAATACTCTCAACCAAAGATGAGTTGGCATGTTGTTGAAGCTCTAGAAGAAAGTGCTAATTCCTTTAGCATCTCAAATTTTGGAACATCCCATTCAAATTTTGATCCAATAAGACTATTGATGTTAGGTGAATCAACATCTACATATGCTTCGACCAGGTTAGGCATACCCTCATCAAGTAGTAATGATCCTTCCAATTGTGATCTTTAAGTTTAAGATAGTTTAAAGAAGGAGTAACTATCACAATCCCATCTATATGATGATCATAAGGTATAAAGAGTGATAAACTATGCAAAGATGGGACAGCAACAATTAACTTTCCCGTGATGTCTCTCTCACCCAAATCCACCGATAGATCTTCAAGAAATGGGCAGTTAGACAGAAGCCGTTGAAGAGATTCTTCATTGGAGTATCTCACACTTGAAAGTTTCAAAGTTTTCAGAGCGGGAAGAAAAACCATTCGCGGAACATCCAAGAGAATCTTGCCATCGAGTTTCAAGATGACGAGCAATTTGCAGGTATACAAGTTACTCGGCAATATGTTTGGCTTCTCCGCATAAGTAGAATACATGATATCCAGCTCTTGTAGACAGTGAGTAATAGCTATTAAAACCCACAACTTGATATCCTCAGGTTTAAAATGTGCACAAGTTAAGTCAAGACTGAAGCTTTCTAAAACCAGAGCTCTATGCAATGGGAGATTTTGGTTAAGAAAACACCCTAACCTCTTCCATTCAGAATCTGAATAATATCTATCACCATACTTAAGTTTAGGCAACCACATCCAAAGATACTCCCATCGTTTGGACAAAAGGCTAGTGGATACAGCAACTTTTGTAGGAACAAGCAATAATATCTTAACAAGCAATTCATCTGATAACCCACTGATTCTATCCATATCTTTTTAAAAATCCTAGATACTGATTGCTGTTACCGTCAGAGAGAGATGTTGGACTTTGTTGTCCTCCTCCTTTCGACACTGAGAAGAAGAAGACAACAAAACGAATTAGTAACAACAGCAAGTGAAACACACATACATTTAGTAATAAAAAAAAACACAAACACACAGACCAAAAGAGGAACGAGAAGAAACCTGGATTGTTAGGTGACGTTTCTTTTTCCTACGAATTCCAGTGTTGGAGGCTCGGGAACTAGAACCACAAGTATCCCAAGAACAACGAAAGCATTTGTTGACACTGTAAACCTATTTCAGTTCTGGTTATCTTAGAAGGGTGAATGTAAATGCAAGCTCGAATCGAGAAGAAAGATGAAGGAGTTGGAAACGAAAAGACTCTCTGAGCATTTAATTGATTTCGCCATTGATACAGACCAATCACCGCTCATGGAACCCTTCGTCTTCCATTTATAATTGGGTTAGCAAATAATTTAATTATTATAAAATGATCTCAAATCTCTGGTGGGCCTCATACGTGGGCCATACAAGAAACATGGTTTATTCATTGGAGGGTCACGTGAGAGGCAAATGAAGAACTGGTTAGAGACCAATTGTGAAAAGGTCATGGTTTATTCCAACTAAATGGTTAAAGACCAAGAATCATGGTTTATTCCAACTAAAGACCAATTGGCTATTAGTGAAAAGGTTCATTCTCTTTATATATTACTACTTATCTCATCATATAACCGATGTAAGATCCTTTAACATGCCCTCTCGAGATGATGATTATTCTAATCATCTCGAATCGAATCCCACTTTGGACCATTTGGGTTAACAAACTGGGGTAATTAACCTGCTCTGATACCATGTTAGAATATGAACTTCCAACTAAAGACCAATTGGCCAAACTGGGCTAATAAATCTGCTATGATTCAGTTTCAAACTAAAGACCAATGTTATGATAAGGTTTCAAACTAAAGACTAATTGGCTATTAGTGGGATACCTTAACATAACTTGTTCCGACATGATCTTCGTACTTGAATCCAATGGATCCTCTGGTTTGTCTGAAAGAAGAAAGGATTCCCCATTGACACAGCTTGTGCTTCATTTGTGCTTTCCTGATTCAACAATTAGCAAATCCACAAAAACTTGGTTCTGTTTCTTCAAAGATCATGATTATTTTTTTATCAATATACTTGTTCGTTTTACTTTTCAGCTTCTGAATACGATTTTACCAATTCGGTTTGGATTCAATTAGGTTTATCCGGATTAAAACACTAGAGCAAGACGAAATACCAACGAAAAAAAAAAGAAACAAAAGCATAAAACTTTGTTGGTCTACTCAATCAGTACCCATAGTCAAACTAACTTTAATTAAAATTTTCTGCAGCAAAAAGCTTGTGTAAACCATTAGAACTAAAAAACAAGAATTGGAGACAAAATTTGATCAATCAGACATAGAAGCACACATATTCCTCCAAGCTTCAGGCACGTTCTGGCCACAATCCTCCAGGACAGTCACCAATGGTCCAGCCGGATATGACGCTGCATCCTTTTCTGTTATAAAGCTGTGCAGTACGCCGTGGACGCTATCTCTAGCCATACTTGTCAGAATCTGAATATATGTATCAACTGATGCAACAAAATCCAGAAGTAGAACGATTTCAAAGTCTCTCATAACTGTAGTATCCAACTGCTTGATATCAATCAAGCGTGCCAATGGCTTCCGGCTAAGCCCAAGAAGGAAAAATAACAAAAAATAAGAATGACAAAAGCTATAGTATTTCATAATAAATATACACCAAAGTTAAAAAAAGTCTTACCTCTTTTTGAGCACTGAGAATTTAGAGTCCTTATTGGCTGAAGCTGAAACAGAGTGACCCTTGAGCTTAATTAGAGCTTTGAACTTTTTGAAACTTTCCTCCTTTGTAACAATGTATATCTGCTTTGAAGAAGATGAATCCAAAATCTCTGCAAACTGCAAAACAAAAGGTTGTGTTTTGGTTTCAGTATCAGCTTCTAAGTAGATAACTGGTAACAGCAAAATGCATGAATGCTACTTCTGTTAATTCTTGATTTGAATGTCCAAACTTTAGCCACATTGCGTTCTTATAAAGTCACATTCACAAAGATTTAAACCATAGTTATTATAAATAAAAGTTAATGTATCAAATGACGTATACCTTGTGCAGCTTTTGTTCCTCCGAGGAACATACATTAACAGTCTGGATAATACAAGAGGCTTGGCTGGCAATGGAATCACTGAGCGAAATTCTGCTAATTGATTCCCCTAAAAGACTCCGGACTGCCGGAATGTTGGAAGCACTAAAACTGTCGTTGAAAACTATCGACTGATGTTTGCTGGAAATGCCCTGCTTAATGGATTTCACTGCATCTAGATAACCAGCAGTGCAATGTGAATCTAGTTCATCAATAACCTGTGTAGGTATGATAAATCAATTAGCAGTGTTGAACTTTCTTTAGATATAGGATGTAGAGGCTCCATCGCATTTATAGGACACGGCTTTAACATGTTGGAATGCAGTATAATTAATAACCAAAACAAGAGAAGAATTTCCGCGTACCAGCAATGAAACGCCCGAAATATCAACGCCCTTCAAGGCAACAATCTCTAAAAGTCTCTCAGGTGTAGAAACCAAAAACTCAGGTTCACAGCTTTTCAATCTACATTCAAAAGGCAACTTATCAGAAACGGAGGTAAAAAAGGATAGCATCCTTCATGAAGCAAGATGCTTCAATCTACGTAAAACAGACTAGATTGCAAACAAAACAATAAAGATATAGAATGTACCCAGCAATCTGATGATCTAGTGACGCTCCTTGGTGTAAGCTCACTGTGTGAATTCCAAGACCTTTCAGTGCCTTGCAAACTGATCGGACCTGAGCACGATAAACAAAAAAAACAATACGGCTTATCAATAACTGCGGTACGGAAAGATATACAGTCACAAGACTAGACGTTTGAGATCCTAACCTTGGATGCTCTGGACTGAGATGGTACAAGGAACAAGAGAAAAGGGCTGTTTCTAAACGGCTCCTCTTCCGACTCTTCTTTCTCCCGTTGAGTAATAGCATCCGTTGCAGTTGAAACAATCCACGCAATCTGTTCCATGGTGGAAGATCCTCCACTAGTGTCTAAAATGTCATTTGCAGACCAAAAACATTTCCAGAACTCAATGCCCCAAGTACTAGTAAACAAAGACTTGTCATGCTGATGATCATCATGACTCCAAAACGAGCACGAGCTCTCTATCTCGGTTAAACAGGACATGAGAAACTTCAAAGGACCATCCATCTTCTTCCCAATAACATCAATTGACATAGCACTTGGTTTCTTTTGTATCTTTTTAGTCTTCTTTTTGGTGATTATGTCTACTTTACCAAATGTTTCATTGAAAGGATCTTCAGGTGTAGGAAGGCTAAAACACATTCCCTAACATTCAATACAAAACCCAATCAATCATTTTAACCTAAGATTCACCAAATAAACCCTAGAAGAAGAAGAAGAAGAAGAAGACAGTGTACCGTACCTGACACATACTGCGTTTGCCAGATTTGCGGCGATTTTTGGAGGCGATGATGGAAGCGATGCGAGTAGAGACGGTGGCGGAGTCGTTTCTGCGATTCATCTTCTTCCTGTTGGATTTGTTCTTCTTCCTCGCCAAAGCATCGTCGCCTTTCGCCATTGTATATTTTTGCTTCGGCGGCCGGTTTCTTTGTTTCGGCTTTTCTCCTTTATATATACCTATGGTAGAATTGTAATTTAATACAAGTTCGGAGGTTAGAGTGTCATTTAAATTAAATTATCGAATTTTGCAAATTCATCCCTAAGAATTATCATAAATAGGAATTTTCTTTTATACTACACTAGAAAACAAACCGCGCGTTCCGCGCGGTAAAATAAAATTTATTGATGAAATAGTATAAAAATGCAATTGATGTTATCTAAAGAATGATAAATTGTACATATTACATTGTATCATGCATAGTTTTCGTGACCTTATGAGCAACTAAAATTTTATTTCACTTTTAGTGAAACATGTTATTGTTATCAGTTTCATTTTTACATTTGAAAACATTTTTTTATTTGTGTATTTCTTCGTTGTAGCAATATGGGTTTTGCGTCCTTAAACCTCTTAAGCTTCGAAATGGCCAAGATCATGTACAAATCCAAATGTACAAAGAAAAAAGAAAATCACGATATTCTTTTTTCACCTTAGACCGACGTTGATATTTTTTATATGAGGAAGCATCTAAATAAGAAGGATATAAAGAGTCATCACCTTGTTCTTTTTTCTTGTCGAAGTCTTTGAAACACAAAATGAAACCCTATTTGCAATGTTTGTGTTAGATATATTTATTTATTTTTTTGAGAATTTGGTGATCAATTTCTTGTATCTAAAATTTTAGTTTATCTCTAAAATAAAAAATAAATCATTATATAATTCTCAAACATGACAGTGTTTTTAATCCATAACCATTTATATAGTAGATTTTAGAAAACCCCAAAAACCGCAAAAGAAAATATAAATAGATTTTTTTGCTTTCATATCTGTTTATTTATTTGTAGACACTAAAATTAAATTGAAGGAAAAATTGTAATAAAAATACTCTTAAGTCAAATAATATTATACATCTAGTAAAGTTAAAAGGGACCAAATATCTCGTTAGATTTCTTGTTGGAAACAAAAAGTTCTCCATTTACGCATAATATAAATGACCATCATGTCAGAATCAGGAGAATGCGAGGGCAAAGACAAATCAAGGGGAACTTTGGATTGATTCAGTGAAGAATGAGTTCTTCAATCGCGAAAAGAGTCTTGTCGTAATGTATACTTCCTTGATATTTGAAGGATGTTAGGTTTTCCTTTGTTTATGTTACTACCTCACGATCATTATCTAACTTTTTATAACCACATTATTAGTACCAAACTTATGTTTACTAACCTCAATGTCAATATGTTGGTAGAACCACAAGTTTAAATTATAAATAAGTGCCTTGAAATGAAAAAATTTTAGGCTAAGAATTCATATATGTCAAGCATCATCATGCAAGCATAACCTTGAAGCCTTAATTGCCCTGTAATTATCCCCCAATCTGTAACAAAAACTCTATACCTGTTGTGAATCAAGAGAACGAATGGGGAAGATTGTGTTTATTCATTAATCATAAGATCCTTTATATAGGATTATTACAAGAGAGAAAAGAAAAATTCCTTTTCCTAATGGGAAAAGGAAAGTACATAAAAGGAAAATCCTAATTCAACTAGGATTCATTAAACCGGCCTAAAGACTAAGTGTTAATGGGCCGTAAACGGACCAGAACTAGTTATGACAATCCACTATGATTTATAACACTCCCCCTTGGATGTCATAACTCTAATGGGCTTGTAATACGCTTTGGATGTTGCCTCATTAAAACCTTACCAAGTAAAACCCATTTTGGGACAAAACCGTGGTGAAGGAAAAAGAGTACAACACGTATTACTCCCCCTGTTCTGAACCTCACTGCAAGTCTTTCAAACGACGCATTCCAATCTGATAAGTAAGTTTCTTGAACGTTGAGGTTGGAAGTGACTTGGTGAATAGGTCTGCTGAATTCTCACTTGATCGTACTTGCTGCACTTGAATTTCTCCATCTTTCTGTAGATCGGATGTGAAGAAGAATTTTGGCAGAATGTGCTTCGTCCTATCACCTTTGATGTATCCATCCTTAAGTTGAGCTATACACGCTGCATTGTCCTCGAACAAGACCGTCGATTCCTGCTTACCTTCGGCCATTCCACAATCCACTCTTATGTGCTGGGTCATCAGCCTTAACCAAACACACTCACGACTAGCCTCATGAATTGCCAATATCTCTGAATGATTAGAAGATGTAGCTGCAATGGCCTGCTTCATTGACCACCAAGATATTGCAGTTCCTCCATGAGTAAACACATAACCTGTCTGGGACCGTGCATTATGAGGATCTGAAAGATAACCTGCATCAGCAAAACCAACTAAACCGTCCTTAGATTGGTTAGTATAAAATAGACCCAAGTCTTTCGTTCCTTGTAGGTAACGAAGAATATGTTTTATCCCGTCCCAGTGCCTTTGGGTCGGACATGAGCTAAATCTTGATAATAAATTCACGGCAAAACATATATCTGGCCTAGTGTGGCTTGCCAGATACATTAAAGCTCCTATGGCACTGAGATATGGCACTTCGGGACCAAGGACTTCTTCAGAGTCTCTCTTATGACCAAACAGATCCTTTTCTAGATCAAGAGATCTCACCACCATTGGGCTGGACAATGGGTGACATTGATCCATATTAAAACACTTGAGTACCTTTTCAGTATATGCCATTTGATGCACAAGGATTCCATCATTTATGTACTCAAGTTGCAATCCCAAACAGAACTTAGTTTTGCCTAGGTCTTTCATCTCAAATTCTTTCTTGAGGCATTCAACTGTTTGGACGATTTCACCAGGGGTTCCAAGGATGTTCAAATCATCCACGTAAACTGCTATGATAACAAACCCTTTGTTTGCAAACTTTTTTTATAAAAATACATGGACTGATGGGATCATTCTTATAGCCTTTTTTGACTAAGTACTCACTCAATCTATTGTACCACATACGCCCACTTTGCTTCAGTCCATAAAGGGATTTGTTCAGCCTTATGCAGTGTTGTTCTCGAGAACCTTTCTTATCTTTGAGCTCAATACCCTCTGGTAATCTCATATAAATCTCATTATCCAGTGGACCATATAAGTATGCAGTTACAACGTCCATTAACCGCATATCCAACTTTTCTCTTATAGCCAGACTTATCAAAAATCTAAAAGTTGTAGCATCCACCACAGGGGAGTATGTCTCCTCATAATCTATTCCTGGTCTCTGTGAGAATCCTTGTGCAACAAGCCGTGCTTTATATCTCACGATTTCACCATGTTCATTTCTTTTCCTCACAAAGACCCATTTATGTCCAACTGGTTTAATCTCATAGGGTGTCCGAATTATTGGACCAAAGACATCCCTTTTCCTTAAAGAATTCAACTCCACGTTTATAGCTTCTTTCCATTTAGTCCAATTTTCACTCTGAGTGCACTCATATATCGACGTGGGTTCTAGATCCTCCATAAGTTCAAGTGCTACCTTAAAAGCAAATATATCATCGATTTCCACACACTTTCTATTCCATTGTATTCCAGACATAACATAATTCATTGAGATCTCATTATTTTCAGGAACGTCAGAACCATGAAACTCGGCGTCCCGAGTCTCATTGCTTGGAACTATCGGTTCAGTTATGTCTGGGGTTCCATCAGATTCCTCAACCACGATTTCAGCACCTTTCTTTCTTTTCCGAGGATTCTTATCTTTGGAACCTATTGGCCGGCCACGTTTTGAGTGTGGTTTAGATTCTGTAGCAACTTGATTGTGTCCCTCTTGAACATCAATTCTAATCGGTGCATTAACAGCTGGTATGTAAGACTTAGTTACTCTTTTCGGGTCAGCAAAGGAATCTGGCAATTGATTAGCTAGCTTTTGTAAATGTATAATCTTTTGGACTTCTAATTCACATTCTTGAGTCCGAGGATCTTGCCATTTTAAGGACGTTTGATTCCATATAATTTCCTTTACCAGTCTGTTATCTCCTCCTAATGTTGGATAGACAGATTCGTCAAAATGACAATCTGCGTACCTGGCCTTAAACAAATCACCCGTGGTTGGCTCAAGGTACTTAATGATAGTAGGAGAATCATATCCAACATATATCCCCATCCTCCTTTGAGGTCCCATCTTTGTTCGCTGTGGTGGTGCAATAGGCACATAAACGGAACATCCGAATGTTTTAAGATGGGATATGTCTGGCTCTTGACCCGTTATTAACTGTGATGGGGAATATTTATGTTCACTAGATGGCCTGATACGAATTAGCTCTGCTGCATGTAAAACTGCATGTCCCCAAGCTGAGACCGGGAGTTTTGATCTCATTAGCAACGGTCTAGCAATCAACTGTATGCGTTTAATAAACGATTCAGCCAAACCGTTTTGTGTATGTACATGTGCCACAGAATATTCAACACTTACCCCCATGGACATACAATAATCGTTAAACGCTTGGGACGTAAATTCACCAGCATTGTCAAGACGTATAGTCTTTAAAGGAAAATCTGGAAAGTGTGCTCTTAAACGTATGAGCTGGGCAAGCAATCTTGCAAATGCCACATTTCTAGTTGATAATAGGCAGACATGTGACCATCTCGTGGATGCATCAATAAGGACCATAAAATATATAAACGTCCCACAAGGTGGGTGTATTGGTCCGCATATGTCTCCTTGAATTCTTTCCTGAAAATTTATCGTTTCCTTAGTTACTTTGATTGGTGATGGCCTAGTAATGAGTTTCCCTAGTGAACATGCTTCACACGTGAGATTCTTTGGGATAACTCTCCTTTCTTTCAAGGTGTGCCCATTAGTACTTGCTAATATCTTTCGCATCATGTTAGCACCGGGATGGCCAAGCCGGTTATGCCAAAAAGTGAAATTCTCAGTAAACTTTTTGTTTACTATAGCATTTGCTTCTATCATTCCGATCTTAGCACAATAAAGGCCCACAGAAATGGCAGGTATAGTCTCTAGGACTTTCTTATAGCCATGGACGGTTTCAAAGATTTGAAGGAATTCTTTGTTATTCTCGTCCTTAGTTTCAACATGAAGACCATTCATTCGAATGTCTTTAAAGCTCAATAGACTTCTCTTTGAACTAGGTGAATATAACGCATTAGAAATTTCTAGATGCGTGCCCTTAGGTAATAAAATATGGGCTTGACCGTGGCCTTCAATTAAATTTGCTATACCCGCAATTGTGGTTACATTTGCCTTTTTAAGTGTAAGATCAATGAAGTATCTCTTATCTCTTAATATCGAGTGGCTTGATCCACTATCCACAATGAACACATCCATATCGTTCATACTTCAAAAGAGATAACAATAGATACTTTTAAATAACACTCTTTCATTCCATAAAGTTTAATAGAAAGCAATAACACAAAACCAAAGTATAAAGTGTAAAACGTAAAACAAGCAAAACACAAAACACCAAAACAGAAAATCAAAATCAATCACTTAAGTATATCTGAGGTTTCAAAATTCATCAAGTCATCTTGCTCATGATCGAAATCTCCTTCATTATCATGCTGGATCATATGAGTTTCTGGATTCTTCCCTTTAAGGCTCTCTTGATAGAGTTCAACCAGATGCTTGGGAGTCCTACATGTCTTAGCCCAATGATTACTCATTCCACATCGATGGCAAACTGATTTTGGGTTTGATTCTCGTGGTTGAGAAGTAATACCACGGTTATTACGATCATAGTCAGTTCGGTATCCGCGTCCTCGTCCTCGCCCGCGGTTAGAATGATCGTTATGGAATCCGTGGCCTCGGCCCTGACCTCGGCCGTATGGATTAAAATGGCCACGGCCACGTCCTTGCCATCTACCCCCACGTCCACGACCACGATGTCTATAATCACTTTGGACGTGGTTAATTTCTTTCTTTTCATCTGTGGCCACATTCGCTTCAGGAAGTGGGGCTGATCCAGGAGGTCTCATCTCACTGTTTCTCATTAGCAGTGTATTATTCTCCTCGGCTAGTAATAGACATGCTATAAGCTTTGAGTATGTCTCAAAACCTCTTTCACGGTATTGCTGTTGAAGCAACACGTTATTAGTGTGAAAGGTGGAGAAGGTCTTTTCCAACATGTCTTTCTCAGTTACCTTCTCACCACATAGTCTCAATTGAGAAACTATTCTGAACATAGCCGAGTTATATTCTTCCACGGACTTGAAGTCCTGGAACCTGAGATTCCTCCAATCATAATTGGCCTTTGGTAACAACACCGTTCTATGGTGGTCATATCTTATCTTTAATTTTTTCCAAAGGTCCAAAGGGTTCTCAATGGTTAGGTATTGATCCTTGAGACCCTCAACAAGATGATGACGAATGATCGATATCGTTCTGTATCGATTCCTTTCATTCTCATTATTATCCTCAATGATACATTCTCCAAGTCCTTTAGACTTTAGATTTATCTTAGTATCCAACGCCCACTGTAAGTAATTGTCTCCAGAGAGATTGAGGGCAGCATAATCCAAATTGTTGATTTTCGACATCTGAAAACATTCATCCTATTCTCTAAGAACTATAAGATTTTAAAGTTTATGCATATGATGCAAAATAGGTCATGGGTGCTTATATAAACGGGTACGGATGCATGATGCTTATGAAACCAGATTTTTATGTTTAACAACCTAACATAATGTTTTTATATGCTCATGATGCAAGCCTAGTATTCAAATTCTAAACCGTATGATGATATGACCGGATTTTAATCAAGCATGTTATGTCTATATGATGCAATCAGTTTCAGTTTCATGTTTATCAATCAACGAATCAATCCAAACAAGCAAACAAACAAACGAGTTCAAATAAATATGCAACCAAATTTGGACAGAGTGTTTACTGTCGATCGACGGGTGATTTGTGTCGATCGACACAGTTTAATTCAAACAACAAATTCAGGCAGAAGTTTACGTGTCGATCGACATAAAACTAGTGTCGATCGACACGGGTACAGATCATGCAATCGGTTTGGATTTTAATTGAATTAGGTTAGGGTTTCAAGTTAGGGTTTCAAGTGATTACGAATCATGAATCAATAAACACAATCAAGCAAGCAATAACAATAACAAGCATGATTTAGATTAGGGTTTCTAAGATTATCATGAATCTAGGTTCTTTAGATTAGGGTTTCTTATTGTTTACCTTAACCTCCGTGAGTCTTCTAGTTCGCCGTAACCGTTGATAGGCTGTATGAACTTTCTTCTAGTTCGCCGTAACCTTAAAGGCTGTATGAACTATGATTTGAACAGTAACGCCGGATGAACAGTAATCGTCGATGAACAGTAATCGTCGATGAACAGTGCGCGATGAATAGTGCGCGATGAACAGTACGCGATGAACAGTACGATGAATAGTAACGATGAACAGTAATCGCGTTTTTTGTGTTTTTAGGGTTTAGGGAGCAACTCGTGCTGATAACGTGTTGTGAATCAAGAGAACGAATGGGGAAGATTGTGTTTATTCATTAATCATAAGATCCTTTATATAGGATTATTACAAGAGAGAAAAGGAAAATTCCTTTTCCTAATGGGAAAAGGAAAGTACATAAAAGGAAAATCCTAATTCAACTAGGATTTATTAAACCGGCCTAAAGACTAAGTGTTAATGGGCCGTAAACGGACCAGAACTAGTTATGACAATCCACTATGATTTATAACAATACCTTATTAAACCAAATATAAAAACATAAACCATTATAATTCTTCGCTTCTCATTACACCAATGATTAACCAATAAATCCATCTAAAATGATTTATTAGACACCAATGCTTAAACCAACCCAGGCTGGACAATTAGACACTACACATTGCTAAAATGATTTAAAACCCAGTATTTTACTTAAAAAAACATATACACAACACAATAACTTTCATCCTACTCGGATTTAATACCGAGCAACTCTCTAACTTGATGAGAATCGGGGTATGGGTAGATTTCCAATGTCGTCATTCAACGTGACCAAATCAATGGTTTCCGGCGTAGACGTGAGCTTTATACTTAATTAGTTTAAAATGCTGCAATAAACTGATTTATGTTGAACTATTACATCGCGTTCGCCTACAGTGGAAGAAAAGTCACCTATTACTAATCCTGCAATTTCACTAACATATTATTCTCATCAAGCATTTTGATTAGAATAGATAAAAACTTCTCATCTGAAGCTCTCTTCGCTACTCTATCAAATATCGAAAGTCTATTTTCCATTTCATTAGCTGTATCAAATATGTACATTTGTAAAAATGTGGGATTCTCGTTATTAATAGGTTAGAGAGATTTTATGCAATGGTAATTTTCACCATGTACTTTAAAGCAATAGGGGCCAGGAGAGTTCAATATAGAGTAATCTATTTCAGCACCCATGGAACACATTGAGAGTAATGCATTAAATACTCTAATATCAATCCTAAATAGTGGGTTCTGTAAAAGTGATTGATATTCAGAAGGGGGTTCCATTCTCTTAGGCAATTTCACCCGACCTTGTTTACAACATATAGTAAATAGATGACCCTTTGAAATTTTTTCTCTCTCGGTACTTTCCGCTGGCCATACTAAAGCATCACAATCACCACATCTCATTAGTTTTTTTTTCTGCTCCTTTTTTGATACTTTTTTATTACCTGGAGGAAATGTTGGACATGTTAAGACAATATGCTACGAAAATTTGTGCAGAAGTATATGCTCCTTACCATTGGATTGTGCCTGACCGATTTGGCTATGTTTACGTTGCTTACTACCTATTATATAAAATATATTGAACATTAGTATTATAAATAGATGTTTGAAGGCAGTAAATTTAATATATAAAATTGCATCAAAAACCTGTGTCTTGAGCTCTTTCAAAGGCCTCCATCATAATCAAAGTTTCTGTGATTGTTTAAATAATATATGTTTGTTGACGATTGGTTCACATAACAGATCTATATTACAAAATTATAAATTTATAAAACAAATTACATTAAAAAAAATACCTCTATCATTTATCCGAAGTGGAGAACCTATTTAAAAAAGTAATTATGCATTGTAAGTTATTTGAAAGAAAATTAATTGTTTTCATAGCAATATATATAGACAACTAGGCATTTACCTGCGCCAAGCGCGGGACAATTAATGTAACATGCATTTAGCAATGGCGTAGTAGAAAAGAAAATACAATTTCGATAATAGGCGTATAGAATGGACCAAACTTAAATAATCGATAATAGGCGTATAGATTAGTATCTACTAATTGTAATTCATCGATTATTGGTACAAACTATCTGATAAGACTGTTGGAATTTACTCAGGTTTTACCGGATTAATCTCTATTAATCAACCTAGTCATGATTTCTTTCCTAGGATCTAGGATTTGAAAACTGAAAATCTGACAAAACGGATCTCGAATATACCTGGAGTTTTGCAGCGGAATTGAATCAGGGAATCGAGATCTAGAGCACTTCAAATGCAGTGCCTCTACTGATAGTCCACACGCACACAAATAGGAATCCGCAGGGATGCTAGTGCTTCATCAGTAAAGGTAATGAAGTATTGATAATTTCCTCTAGCACTTGTGCTCATTGGGCCGCAGACATCTGTATGTATAAGGCCCAATAAGTCACTGGCCCGTTCATTTGGTTTATTGAAAGGAGCCTTTGCCATTTTGCCCATCAAACAAGATTCACATTTCTCACATGATTCATAATCAAATGAGCCCAAAAGCCCATCACTATGGAGCTTCTGTATGCGTTTCTCATTTATGTGACCCAAACGACAGTGCCAGAGAAAAGTTGGGTTTTCGTCATTTGACTTAAACCTCTTAGTATTTATGTTATAAACGGGCATAGATTGGTTTAAAACGTAAAACCCATTCTCTAATGGGCCGCTACCATAAAACATACCATCGCGATTAAAAGAACAACATTTATTCTTAATAGAAAAATCAAATCCTTCCAAATCCAAACAGGAAACTGAAATGATGTTTCTGCTTATCACAGGTACATAATAGCAATTGTTTAATTCTAAAACCAGGCCTGAAGGCAAAGACAAATGGTAAGTGCCCACGGCAAACGCAACAACCTTTGCTCCATTCCCGACTCGCAGCTCCACTTGTCCCCTTTTCAGCGTCCTACTGTTGCTTAGTGCCTGCATGTTAGTACAAATATGAGCACCACAACCGGTATCCAATACCCATGAGTTAGAACATGAAGAAGTAACATTTACTTCAATAACATAAATACCTGGAGAAGTCGTTTCATACGTCTTCTTCTTGTTCTTTAGACCATCTAGGAATTTCTTGCAATTTCTTTTCCAATGCCCAGACTCATTGCAGAAATGGCACTTATCAGCATCAGAAGGGCCAGCCTTAGGCTTAGGAGGAGGCGCAGGTTTGTCCTGGTTCATAACCTGGACAGCCCTGCCCTTTCCCTTGCCCTTGCCGGGTTTCTTAAACTTTTTGCCCCCTTGTACCATAAGCACATTTGGGGCACCCTTCTTGATGTTTGGCTCAGCTGTCTTGAGCATGCCATGTAACTCAGTCAACGTCTTCGTCAAGCTGTTCATATTATAGTTCATAATGAACGTATCATAGCTTGGAGGCAGTGACTGCAGTATGATGTCAGTAGCGAACTCTTGGCTAATGGGACAGTCCAGTTTCCCCAAGTTATCAATATAACCCATCATCTTTATGACGTGGGGACTTATTGGAGCATCACTTGGTAGCTTACACTCAACTAGAGATTTAACCGTCTGGTATCTCTCAGTTCGAGCCTGCTCCTGAAACATCGCTTTCAGGCTAGTGATTATCTCGATGGGCGACGCCACGTTCTCATATTGCTTCTGCAAATCTGAGTTCATGGTAGCCAGCATCAGACAAGTCACATCGACCACATCATTTGAATGCTTATCCCAAGTATTCTTCTCTGCCTGCGGGGCATTGGCACGGTATTTCTCTGGGAGAACCTTATCAAGGACATAGTCCCTTTTCTCCTGCCTGAGAACAATTCTCAGGTTCCAATACCATTCCAGAAAATTGGATCCATTTAGCTTGTCCTTCTCAAGGACGGATCTCAGGGAGAAAGTGTTGTTTGAGCTTGACATTGCTGAAACAAAAGAGGTAGAGGGTAAGTTACGATGTTCAATGAAAGAGTAAACTTAACAATTAAGAAAACTCGCATTATATTCAAAACTATGTTTCTTCAAAGAATATAATGATCTAAGATCCATGTTTCACCAAAACTCGAGCGAGCCACTGGCTGTCACTCAAATCTTAGCTATATAGGTAAGCAACACTTTGCTAATCATATCCAATATGACTCTTGGTTGTAGATAAAACATCTTATGTTCTAACCACATTATGTCTCTGGGCTCAGAACTTCTGATAGCCCATTCAAGTAAACCAATCTCTTCCGTCATGTAATAGTCGATGCCATGCACTGCAAGCCCATCAACTCAATTACCTACTGCCTCACTCATGTAACTGCAGATACCTTGCACTGCAAGCCTATCACGCAATGAAATGAGCCTTGACAGCTGACAAGATCGGGAAGACATCCAGAACACTTGATATTTAGTCGAGGAACTGAACATTTAATCCTTAATACATATCATATATGCATTCAGGAACCCAATTTCATTAAATCTCGTTCAGTCATTTGATTTCAGGTTCACTAACCATCAATCTGCGTAGGCTGTCGATCGACACTACCTTAGTGTCGATCGACACTTACCTCTCTGTCTCAGTTCATCGAAAACCGATCAATCCAATTGAACCGGTTTTGATAACCGACACAAAGTTTCAATAACCGGTTCGTGTCGATCGACACAACATTTGTGTCGATCGACATTGACCAAACCAAATTCAATTTTTCGATAACCGGTCAATCTAATTGAACCGGATTGATAACCGGTCAATCTAATTGAACCGGGTCGATTACCGGTCGGTGTCGATCGACACAACATTTGTGTCGATCGACGCCAACCAAACCGCAACAAACCGAGATTTGCCGGTTTAATCGATCTGATAACCAAGCGCGATAACCGATTTAATCCAATTGAACCGGTTCATCAATCGCAAGGCAGAAACCATCGTGTCGATCGACACGACTAGGTTTTACAGCCGATTTGAACAATTTCGAGAAAACGATTTTACGAAGAAACTTGATCAAAACGATTACTGTTCATTCAGATTACTAGTTAAACCCTAAGGCTCTGATACCACTGTTGGAATTTACTCAGGTTTTACCAGATTAATCTCTATTAATCAACCTAGTCATGATTCCTTTCCTAGGATCTAGGGTTTGAAAACTGAAAATCTGACAGAATGGATCTCGAATATCTGGAGTTTTGCAGCGGAATTGAATCAGGGAATCGAGATCTAGAGCACTTCAAATGCAGTGCCTCTACTGATAGTCCACACGCACACAAATAGGAATCCGTAGGGATGCTAGTGCCTGGAACCGGATCTTTCAGGGATTTCTGTGTTTCTCAAAGGCGGCTATCAAAAGGGTTTTTTCAAAAATCTTATTTCAGGTCGTACCTAATAACTTCTTATATAGGCCCTGGAGAAAACCTAATTGATCCTGAACCGATTCAGAATCAGTTAAGTTATTAAGCCGAAATCTTATTTCGGTCAAAACCCTGTGTCGATCGACACTACTATAGTGTCGATCGACACTGCCTCTAAAACATGTTTATAATGTGTATCAAATACACATCATTTAGATCATTACATTAACGATCATTCCCTTATAAAGTGAATCATATTTGCTTAGGTGTGTGACCCTGTAGGATCATATAATACTAGCAATGAGTTCATAACTCATAGATCATCATTGGTTTCTAGCAAAACGTTATGACCACCTAGTATCATATGAATGTCTAATCTCAATAGTACAACCATCTCTAGAGTGAATACAAGTGTGATTTCAGGACATTCCCAACAAAGAAATGACCAAAAATGCATAACAAACAAAATGTCATTATTTAGAAGCAATTAATCAATGATGTATGTGTTTTTATCTCAAATTTTTTAATCGACTTCATCTGCATAATTTATATAAATTAGATTAAATTTATTTAACCTCAGATATTTGTTTTGGAGGGTTATATGTGAAGATTCATATTATTTTGTTTCTTTGGTTAATACAACTTAATCTACTCCTTAAAAAAACCTCAAAAATAGATTAATTAAAAGGTTTTAAAAAAACAATTCAAAAAGAGAAGATGAAATTGCGTTGAGTGGCATAATCAATAGTAAATGGTCCAATGATGGTTGTTGAAACCAGCAAGATTGCGACAAAGATAAGAACTGTTTTTCACGCTAAAATGAGTAAACAGTTGCTTGGACAATGAGTTTGATAATTTTGTTTGATTTATAACGTGATTGATCCAATAAGTTGCATCATGTAAATCCATCGGAGGATTAGACCAAACCTAGTCAAAATTTATGCACATAAAATATGGTCATGGCTATCCACACCAGAAGCACACAAAATAGATTCCGGTGGCACTTTTGATCCCCAACTTTTTAGCATATTCTTTGTTGCAAATCTTTTGAGAATACCAAAGTAAGTAGAAAATGAAAACCAAAGAACAACTTATAATACAAGTCTTTTGATGTAGGAGATGGAACTCTTAAATGATCACATATATCTTATGAAGAAAATTTTGTGTAAATACACATGCCGCATAGCGCGATAGAAATTTTTCACATCCTCTAGTAACATTAGGAACTACAATATCCTTAATAGAGATGAGGAACATTGAATTTCTTCTGGCCGAAGACATATCATTATTTTAGTTTTTATCGCTCTTGTTTCATCAACCATTTTTTAAAAAAAAATTTACACTTTATATTATTCTCAGAAATTTTAAGTGGTGAGCTCTCCTAGTTCGAATGGATATGTTCAAATTTATATGTAATGCAACTTTGTCAAACACATTAGCACTTTTTGGCACACCATCTTCTCAGTTCCACTGATTTTGTGAAGTGGCACACCATCTTCTTAGTTTTGTTATGAAATTCTAAACTCTTAATTTTATTTCATATGATTAACTCTAAGAAAAAATCATATCATATAATTGTCTGTAAGTCGAGTTTCTTTTCAGACAAAAAGTATACATCATAAGCTAACTGAATTCGTAAATCCTCTATAATACTTATTTATCATAGTAATATTACCAAAATTACATATTACACGAATACATACAATTAATCACTTATTTCGGAAAAATTCCTTTTTATTGATGGTGCAACCACAATGTAATGAAAGACGAAATTAATAAATGTTCAATAATCCTAAAGAACTAACCAATTACGAACAACAATATACTAATATATGTCACAATCTTTTCTTTCTAATTTTTTATAAGATTGTTGACTTTTTTACATTTTTTTGTCTAAGTAAAATAAAAAATAATTGAATCATTTAGACAAATATTCAAGCAAAAATACTAAAAAGATCGAAAAAAATATCATAGACAAAGTTTTTGAATCACATAAAAAGAAAAATAATTAGATTATTTAGCTCTAATCTCAAAATGATCGAAATCCAAATTTGTATTGTCAATTGCATCAAAAACTTGCAGAAATTTCTATTTTATTATCATTTCAGCCTTTTTCACATTTTATTTGAAAAAGAGTTTAAAATTTAGATGATTCCTCATAGAACTATCATAATTTAGTGTTTTCTTTTATTATATACCTCTTTTCCTTTTGGATATAAAGATTTTGCTCTTAAAAAAACAGCAATTATATTTTTTTTCTTTAGAAAGCACCTCACCCCTCATATTCTTTTTCGATCTCCATATGTGCTTTAGCCAATACAACATTCCTTTATTATATTTTATCAATTACCAATTAATCTCAATTTTTTCTCTATTATCTTCAATGATTTATTAATCCTTAATATTTTTAAATTAAGATTAGTAAATGTTTTTGTTTTGTTATATGAGGCTTTTTCTCATTTTTAGAACAAATCTACTTATTTCTGCCATAAATGAGATTTTTAATAGAGTACATATTTATGACTAAAAAAATATCTAAACACATGAAAGAGAGTAATGAAACCAATTATTGAAATAAAACAGAATTAGACAATAAAGAACTCAAATAATGGTCAGCATTCAAAAGTTCTTCATATACTTTTAATATTCTAAACAAAATAAAGATAAATTAATATATATCCAACGATTTATCCTACAACTGCATTTACCAAAACCAAAACTCCATGAAAACATATAATAAAAAGCTTAAACTTTTACTCACCTGAATATTATCACCATAGCCTCTAAGATTTGAGAGCACAAAAGAATGTGTTTGGTGTAGTTTGAACCAACGATAAATTTACTTTCTTGCTTTTGCAACCGAAAACTTAACGTTCGTGTCTTTACTTTCTATGAAAAAACAAAATTTTGAAATATCAGTCAAACTTATAAAATCTTTTTCCTATTTAATTAGGAAAATTAAAACAGGATTTATGGTTTGGACCCAAGTCTTTAGTATATTGCATAATATTACACTATTATAGGGAAGAACATACACAACTATAGGGAATGAAGAAAAGGCAATTCTCGAAAATGTCATCAGTTTTTAAAAAGTTATAAAAATACTATAAAACTAAAATTGAGTTAAACATTCAAAACTAAACTCTAAACTCCAAACCCAAACCTAAACCCTACTTCCTAAGACTACGTATCCTAATTTGCGAATAGTTAACCCAAATCCAAAATTTAAACCACAAATCCACTAAAAATTAATATTTGTATTTGTGGTATTTTGAAACTATTAGAAAAAGTGTCATTTTTGACTTTTTAAAAATGGTGGCATCTTAGAGAATTTTTGATGAATTAATACATAAACGAACAAAAGAAAGAAGAAAACTATAATATTTTAGATGGAGTCACATTTGACAAATTCAATGATTAGGTTACATATGATGTTATTTTTTTAATCGTCTAGAATTATTATATAGAAATTACAATCATTATTTCATCAATTTGACCTAATCCTATTTTGATGATACTCCACTGCATGTTGTCTTTGCAATTAGGGTGAACAACTTCTACATAGGCATCCATGATGCATCAACTCTCCATGTACGACATCTTCCATGATGGACAAGCTCTCTCCGACGAACGACTCTGCATATATGACATCTTCCATGATGGATAGACTCTCCCCGACCAACGGCTCTGCATGTACGACATCCCCAACGATGAACATGATCTCCCTGAACGACTTTGAAACTTCTGAAATACATTCCATTAATTTGCAAGAATTTGTTTTATCTGCGATTCAAGCTCCAGACAAGGTGTAAAAGCCTTTTTACCCTTGACCAATTGGCCAAGGGGCTTCTACAAGTTACATATGATGTTTTGTAATTGGTTCTTTTGCTCCAAGAGTTTCAAACAAAAAAAATATTTCAATGAATCAAAAACAAACAGTAATATATTTATATATATATTCCTAGCATCCATAATACTCACAGAAAAGTAAAATCTTCATGCAGAGAATATTTTTCCTACATATCTATTTAGAACTATCAAGATTGCAGATTATCGAGATATATTTTAAATATATTTTTAAAAAGTTTTGGATTCAAGATATATAAGAAAACAAATACACGATAAAAATATATTTGGGGTTTAGTAGATTATACAATAAATTTAACCTAATTAGCCGTTCATCTTTATCACTAAAAATCTAATTTTTTTTACATCTTCATTCATTCATTAATGATATAAAAATCTAATTAGTTGTTAGTGTATCTATTTCATGGAGTATGTTTACAATATAATATGACACATAACAGGAACAAACAAAAGGAAAAAAGGAAATAATGGAGGGAATGGCTCTTTCGCAAGACCATCAACTGAGTGGTTGCTTGTCTTGGAATCCACTGAAAATGAACATTGCCAAATTTTGAACAAAAATCTATTCTTATTTAAAAATTAAAACTAGTGGTTATCAATAAAATTTCCAGTTTATGCGTAATGTGTATCTTAGTCTCAATCTTATAATTAAATCATATATTAGAAAATCGAAAAATTCCCTTTGCCTTATCTGAAAAAATTGTTAATATTACTTCTTCTAATTATATAAAGACATTTTCCTTTGTACATGTAAATTTTTAAGTAAAAAAATAAATTATAATGGGAAGCATATACCACACAACATAATCATTTAATATTAGGATATTCGATTGTATATCTATTTGATTTTAAACATACGAACCAACTAATTTAGCTCTATAGAAAAGAGCCCAAGTGTCCGATCATCTATGTCACCAACACTTAAGTGATGATCTCCGATCGGTAGGGTCAGAACAAAAGACGGTAGTCAGTCCAACTTGATTCGTCCTTAATGGCGCACCATACTTTTCACTTACACAACTTATGGATGCAAATCTTAAATCTCGGGTTCTTTATTTATTCTCATCTCACAAAAATTGCTTACCCTTTTTTTAGCCTTCTCTTACTTTGAAGCTATGTGTTTGGTGTGCTTCATGTTTGTCTATTTGTCTCATCAAGTTTTATTATTCTTATTTTGTCCTTGAACGAATTCACATCAAGACACCACTTTGAAGCCGCAACGTTCACTGTTAATTCAAAAACACACAACACGGTGAGAATGAATGGTCAGTTACAATAGCACTAAACCTCATGAGAAAAGCTTGCCACACAAATTTTACATCTAAGCTATATGCATGTCTCGATTTTGGAGATAGAATCTAGAAAGTGCACCCAAATTCTAAAGATCCACATTGAAAACAGTGGAGACGTGATTCTACGGAGCTCAAACAATAATCAAACTACTTCATATGGAAGATAAAAAATATCCTTTGATGAATTAGATGCAATTATTGAGCTTGTTTTCATTTCAATAGGCTCAGAATCTGTCTGCTCATCTGTTATAAGTCAACTATCCAAAATAGCACAAAGCATATGTGAGTTTCTGGAGTCAAGTTACCAATTACACTACAAATTACCAAGACGACATCATCAAGCAGCAACATGCAAGAACTACCAATATTAAACTGTTATTTTTGCTGCGTGTGTAGTTGGTTTAGGGTTTTGATTCCTTTTGTTAATCATCAACAACATTAAAAATGAATAGAATCTCTTTAATGGATAACTCATAAATGGATATTCACAAAAAATATAACAAAAAAGTATGTAATCCAAAGTTGAAATGATCACTTTCAGCCAAAAAAGAACAAAGAAGCAAATCCATCCCATATACCTAAAAGTGTTAGAATATAAGTTAAGAATAAATTATATTATAAGAAGATGATCCGCCAATGGATTTGAGATTCATATTACATGGGAGAACTATTTGGAGGTTGTACAGACCCAATTATGTTCATGTCCCACCACCCTACCCTTTACCATAAGATGATAATGGAATATTTTAATAGTTCGATCTTAGTGATCTATAAAAAAAAGGAAGTGCAAAAACCAAAGACGAATCATGCGAAAAAAATAATAATCCAATAATAGTATTCAATAATAACATAGTAAGATACAAAAGGAAAACATGTGTAATCAAGACGAACATACTGTACAACCAAAACAACAAAAGCAGATAAATAAATGAATATAAAAAGCTAAAAAGATGAGTAGATCAAGAATTATGAAGAATTGGCATCGAATGAGACCAGAAAACTTAATAGACTTCAACATGCCACTGCTTGGTCTTCCTGAGCTGAGAAAGCTTCAAATCTCAACTCTCACCTCTCTCTTCTGCAACTCTCTCTTGAATCCCATGCATCATTCCTTTAAGCCCACAAAAGTAAATATGAGCTCCAATATCAAAAAGCTTGAATGTACTATACTCTTCAATCTTGTGTTGCACATACTTTTTCCCACCTCTCTTGATCTACTCTCCTTCTCTAATCAAGGCTTTATCGAACCTGAAATTCTTCGGGTAGTACTTTTAAGTACTTGGTGAACTCGCCGTAGAGAAGACTACGGTATTGCTACGCCTAAAAAAAGCCAAGCTAAGCTGTTAAATTAGTAGTTTGGTACATTTTCAGTTACTGAAGACTCCATTCTTTGAAGGATCTTCTTTTCTTGTCTCCAGATTATATAATAATCAGCTCGGCGTACACACAAACTCGCAGTTTTAGCATCAAAGGAATCACCGTATCTCGTTGATGCAGGTGAGTAAAGGCGCACATTGTGTGGTGCTTCAGGTTTCTTCAGGTTCTCACCTTACACGAGTTCATTAATAGAAACATCGTTAGATTTGAATAATGTTTTCAAAGGTAAACGTACCAACCAAATAATTGGGGCTTTGAATTCCACCCATGACACCATCAAGGTCAAAAGAAGTTTACGTACGGATACACCAGACAACGTGTTCAGATAAAAAATTGGGATAAAGAGACTAAATATATTCGGCTGAAAGTATAAATATTACACGATGTATTTACTTGTTCAAGAGATGAACTTTTTATACCCCCATATACATCTCCAACATTGTTTTAACTGTCGAAAAAAAAACAAAACACGATTAGATAGTCGGAATCCCAAAAATATATTTTGTTCTCAAAACATTCGTTAGTGTTCTAGGGTTTTGAAATGGTCTACAAAAAAGCAGGATGGAAGTAATAAAGGTCGAGAAACATATTTAACCCATGTATTGAAAGAAACCTTTTAAACACAGCTTTAGGATTCCTAAAACCTTTCTTTGTTTTCTGTAGAAATGTTGGAGAAATGATATTAAGTAATATTAAGCTCGAATAGACTTATTCAAAACCAACAATAAAATTAACAAACCCATATACAACAAATTATGAAAAGAGAAATCATTACAAAAAGGAAATGCTAAAAAATTCATACTATAATTTACGATGGAGTTTTATTGTTCTCTTCTAAAAATAAATCTTCGCAATTTAACAAACAATAGCAATTTAACAGACGAAACTCATACATAATAGTTATTTTACCAAAGAATCTCGATGAGGCCATGTCCAATGGAGAAAAGTAAAGCTAACCATAAATATTCTTAGGATAAGCGATTACGTTTCCTAATAACCGACGAATTTATTGTAAAAGAGAAAATAAAGAAGTAAACCAATTACATTTGCCATATATTTTAACAACATAAAATCAAAACCCAAAATATAGAAAAGAAAAAAAGAAGATCAGCGAAAGTTGAATTAAAAAAATCAGATTTAAACAGATTACTCAGATCCATTGTTTATCGTAAGATTATTGTAGGAAAAGAATACATAGAAGACAAAAAACTAAATAACATACCCAAGAGTCCGAGACCATCATGAATTGCCAAAATTATTATATAAACCTGCAGACAGCAACAACAACAAAAAAACAAGCAACAACAAATAAATAATTAGTAAAATAGTCACAATGTTATAATTACTTTGTATAAATTATAATCACTGGCTAAAAAAAAATTGAAAGCAAGATATACGACATAATATCAAATCTAAACGAATGAGAACGAAAAATGTCAAAAAAAGAACGAAAAATATATAAAACATTATGAGAGAATACAAAACCTAAACGCACCAGAACTAAAATATTATGAAAGGTTAGCACTTAGCAATGAGATGAACTTATATATACACCAAAAATTTAGGGCTACACATAGTTACGATGAATATCAAATATGTTAAATTAATATTTTTGAGAACCTATGATACGATAATTATGGAAGATTATCATTTATGCTAGGATAAATATGGAAGATTACCATTCTGATTTAGTTAGATCAAGATCCTTAGGCTTTATATCAATATGTATGGGCCTAAAAAATATTTTTAGTTTAACATTAGCCCACGATCAAATATAAGTCCAGCTTGTCAAGAAATATCAGATCGACGGTCGAGATCTAATCTGAGGGAATCAACGGTTTAAATTGTCGATGGCAGAGGGCGTAAATAAGTGGATTTAGCCAGGGATAGAATTATAATTAACCACCCCCAAATCAATATGAGACGTCACATCAGCTTTTTTGCACCACATTTAATAAATTGATTTGTATCCTGACTTACCTTGCTTGCTAAAAAACTCTTTCGATGTCAATATTATCTTCTTGATTGTTAATTTCATTACATGAGAGATTTTCTTCAGTACGCGTTACGAAACTATAACTTTTCGTTTTCTCAAGACTGGGCATTTTCTGTAAAAATTATATCAAAATATAGACTTAAGTTTACCTTAAAAATAATAGTAGTTACACTACTTTATAAATGAACTGTCAACCAAAAATAAAAACAAGCAAATATCATTAAAACAGTCTGACATCAGAGGAAGTTAAAATTTTCGAAAATGTTGCAGATCTAATATTCATATGAACAAAGAACAATGAAATCATAACAATTACCCAATAATCATAACAATTACCCAATTATACTTATAATAGCTTCTGCGACAATTTTCTTTTATATCTATGTTCGATTTTTTGCTCAAAAAACAACATTTGAAAGAGAAGTAAGATATATTTGTTCATAGCTTTGATTATTTAGACAAATTATTTCTGTATAATTTAGTAGTACATCTTTGGAAATATGAAAAGGCACATAGCAAAGTAATGAATTCCTATTTGTAAAGGTGATACTGTCGTAGAATTAGAACAAAACCCATAAGAAAAAGAACACAAACTTTGTATTACCAACAGTTAATTCAAGAACAGTGAAATCAACAACCAATGAATTAACATAATTCTTCCATACGAATTCAATGCTTTGATACAGAACAACAAAAATATTGTTGACAGTTAAAGTAGATCAATATGTACAAAATAGTTATCGAATTCAGTCTATGTTCAGAAATTAAAGTGAAGTAATGACACAAACCATAGCCTAATGATCAGTTTCAAATAACAGAAGCAATGTTCTAGAGGAGTGATCTTAACAAATAAAACAAACCGTACCTATGTGATATGACGAACTGTGGTGACTTCGTGCAATTAAAGGATTATCTCTCACTATGGAGAATAAAACCTGCAATATTTTCCAAACGATTTTTCTCAATTACACGTTATAAGAGCCAAAAATTGATCACTGAGTAAAGGCATGATCATGTGGTCAGAATAACCCATATCCTAAAGAATCAAGCTCGTTTCAAAGGAACGAATAATTATGACTTGTGTCAAATATGCATGTATTTCAATTTTTTATTTGACATAAAACTCATCCGCTAGATTTATAAACATAAATTCTTCTTCCACTTTTATATACATACAAATTTCCTAAAGTTCAACTTATACAGCCCCTATTCATGGTGAAATACAGGTACTCAAATAGGCCTCAAACGAACCTGTAAATGGAGTTGTGAAAGAAGCTAACGTATTTTGGAGAATATGTTGGCATTTTTGTAAGTTTAATTATTTCTAGGCCTTAGGTCCTATTTCGTTTACAATACAGTCTAAACATAAACTAATTCTATGGATATGATTTCAGTGTGAAATCATGGGCCAACAATATTAATCCGAATTCGAATGAAAGTAAATCAAAACACAGTAGCAACCAAAGTAATCAAAGTAAACTAAATATAACAATCGATAATGAACTTTTCCAATAAAAACACATGAATCAATCCCTAACTACATAAACGATGTTTTAAGCGCAACGAAACTGATGTTCTAAGCGAGTCACAATTGTACCGAACATGTTTCCATTGGAATTGGTCAACTCGCACTGGTTCGGTACAATCCCTTTTTTTCCTGAATTTCCTGATGTATCTCGACCATTGATTTATAATCCCTTTAAATGTCAGGCGTTGGATTTTTCTTTTTTTTCCTACAAAAAAAAAGTGACGTCATCCCAACCCAAAAGTGGGTTTGCTATTATATATAGATTTCTTATACTTTTAAAATTTGTTTATGTAATATTATTTTTCTCAAAATTTAATTTAATCCATTTAGTCTAGAGAATTTTACGAATTCTACTACTTCTTCAAAATTACCTAATCAAAAATACCACAACTAAAAAAGTCTTTAAAAAAAAAATCACATTTTTGTCTTCTTCTTCTATCTCTCCTATTCCAAAAAACCTTTTAACCTTTTAAACAACAGATTTTCCTCTTTATTTCTTTCTAACTCATGTGTATCTCACTCACACTTTATCTCCTTCACATTCTCTCTTTTTTCTCATTTTAATGTTTTATTTAAACTTTTGAACTTGCTCTTTTCTCTTTCTTTTTCGAATCTAATATTTAAATCAAAATTTCTAACATTTTTATTTGAATAAACCAACAATTTAATGGACAAGTTATTTTAAAGGAGACACGAATTAATAGACAACGCATATCATAAAAAGATGTTCATGGGTCGCACAATTATCCCAAACATATGTTTAGATAGAAGACACGACTTAATGGACAATACAAAATAGAAGGAGATATCAATTTGACAAATAATTTATGTCAAACGTAGGCGTAGATAGGAAACATGATTTAGTGGACAACACATAATACAAGAAGATGTCTATGCGATATACAAGTTATCTTAGAAGTATGTATATGCGTTATACGTGAACAATAAAAAAACGTTTTTGCGGTGGACAACAAAAATAGGAAAAAAAGAATAAAAAAATGAGAAAGAAAAAAGAAGGAAAATGAGGAAAAAGAAAAGAATAAAAAAATAAAAAGTGAGTTTTATTTTGTCATATCACTCTCCCCCACATCTATCAACATCGTCAACACCTTCTCACATGACCCACTTTCTTTCATCTCTAACAAAATCTCATCTGTTTAATACAAGGACTTTTTTTGTCTTTTTAACACAGTAAAACAGTGTTTTCTGATAGTATTTAAAAGCTCATTTCGTTTGTGATATTTTGTGAAAGAGGTTTTCGTAAAAGTGGTAGAAACTATGATAATTTCTTTAGTCTAACTCACATCTACCACAATTTCGGACAAGAGGTAAAAGTAGAATACATCATTAAAAAAAAGAAAACTCATAAACTCTAAACCTTCTTAAGTTATCTTCAGTTATCATATTTAGAGCAACATCCTAAAACGGAAACAAATTCAATAAAGTATACTAAATGAAAGGAAATACTATATAAAAATCAGATCATGCATATATGGCGTTGTTCAACAAACCGTTATTATTTTTATATATCACATGACCATCAATTGGGTTGGCTGCCTATTTCACCCTCTACTAATGTCATTAAACGTAAATCCCACATTTTTGACCTCTCGATATTACTACCTAAAATTTTTAAACTCTTTATAAAACAATCTGAACTACTAATCCCTTTGAAATTTAACATTTAAATTGATTAATCCATAACCATTCATTAAACCACGAATTGATTCATTAACCACTAATTGTGTTATTAAAAATCACGTTTGCCCAGCCCCATTGACCCGTCTTGACTCGATTAAGGGCAATATCAAAATTAGGGTTCTTACAAATTTCAATTCTTCTTAAAATTGATGTCTGAGAATAGAGATATGTGAGATAAGGCAAATGAGAAGTTGAATCCGAAGCCCAATGTTGAAGAGGAAGTTCGAATCGAGAGTAAAGAACAAGTCGAAATCGAGACTGACGATAAAGAAACCAGCGAGAAAGGGACAACTGAAACATATAAAGAAAGAGAGAAGACCGCATATGATATGTGGCTTGAAGAGAGTGATCCCAATGATGTAGATTACGAAGAAGGTTGTTGTAGTGAGTACAATGAAGAAATTGATGATGAGTCAAAGGGAACCGATGATGAAGAAGACAAAATCCGACCACAAGTATATGAAGCTAGAATACAACGTCGAGTAGCTGATCATCTTCGTAAACGGTGATTTCTCTGCCTCCATCTTCTCGATTAATTTCCACTTCTCCTTGATCAAGATAGAACCCTATTTTTTTCTTCCAAATCGATCTTTTTCTATCTCATTTTAGCCTCAGAAGAAATATAAAACGAGTTGGGTTGGGTCAACGGGTCTGGCCAACGTGATTTTTAATAATGCAATTAGTGATTAATGAACCATTTAGTGGTTTAATGAATGGGTAAGGCTTGAGTTTTAGTTCGTGATCGTTTGTATCCTGGGATTCAAAAATTAAACCTAACTGCAAGCACTTTGAGCCGATTTATTGAATTAAGGAAAAAGATATCATATCTTGCCTCCGTGAATTATGCTTATTTAAATTACGTCTTTAAATACAGTTCTTGCAATTTGTTTATGTCAGTGTTATTTAATAAAATTTGTACGTTTTCTTAATCGGTTTTTGCGCTCCTACAATTTTAATTCAATTAATCCGCTTTCTGCTTATCGCTTTAATCGGATTGGGATTCCTTCGAATTTTTTAAACAATTTCAAAATCTTCTTAAATTGGTTCTGTTACACGGAAGTTTAGAAGAACAATTTTTTCTTTTACTTTTCTTCTCATTCTAAATTCTCTAGTTTCCACGAATGCTCAGATCTGAGTGAGTTTGTGAAACGCAAAATAGGCAATTAAGTGTGTAATTTAGTTACATGAATTGCTTGATTGATATACTAATCAGATCTGTTTGTTATGAACATAATGACTATTGACGATATCAACAACAACATCGAGGTCTCTAACAAAGTTCATGAGACTCTTGAAGAACTAGCTTCACGTTTTTCGAAGGAACTTCAAAGGACGAGGATTAGCGATTCCGGTATGGGTGAAATGCGCTGAAATCTGTTAGGTAATGGGTCGACCCACACTGCAATACCTGCCTCTGTTTCCCAAAGGATGATACCAGATAAGTTTGATAGCAAAGACTTCAAAACGTGGCAAGACAAGATGCGCTACTATTTGGCCAGCATGCACATGGAGAAGTACCTCACAAAAAAGCCACCAAAAGTTCTGGAAGACAACACTGATGTGTATATGCTTGCCGGTGTTGATAACTGGGTTTAAGGGGACTTTTGCTACAAAGATCAGATTCTGAACCATTTGGTCAACGATCTGTACGATCTCTACACCAAGTACAAGACTTCAAAAGCATTATGGTTGCCTTTGGAGAACAAGTACAAGAGTGATGACTATGGGCTGCAGAGATTCTTAACTGCGAAGTTTTTGTACTTCAAGAAGGTGGACTCCAAACCAATTATTCAGCAAGTGGAGGCTCTCCTACGCATCTGCCAAGAGATGGAGATGGAAGGGATGTCGCTATGCAACATCTTCAAAACGAATAGCTTGATTGAGAAGCTACCAAAAAGTAGGGTAGATTCCAAAAATTACTTTAATTTCGAGCATAAGGCAATGACTCTTGATGATCTAGTCTAAAGGTTGAGAATTGAAGACAATAATCATGGGGCTCATACAAGGATTTAGAATCAGGGGCATCATATCAATGTAGTTGAGCATAAGGCCGAGCTGAAATATAAGGCAAAAGGGATCTCTCATCCTCAAAAGTTCTTGAAGGTGTCATCTATACAACAAACTTCAAGAAAATAAATCCTGAGAAGAAATCCAAAGGGAAGTGCCATCATTGTGGAAAGATTGGGGACAAGGTTGAAGTTTGCAAGAGCAAAGCAAAGGAAATCAAGGGCCAAATTGTTGGGAATGTCCTGAAATCACACTTGTAATCACTCCAGTGATAGTTGTAATGTCGAGATTAGACATTCATATGATACTAGGTGATCATGACGTTTTGCTAGAAACCTCTGATGATCTATGAGTTATAAACTCATTGCTAGTATTATATGATCCTACAGGGTCACATACCTAAGCAAATAGGATGCGCTTTATATGGGAATAATCATTAATGTAATGATCCAAATGATGTGTATTTGATACACATTATTTTAGTGTTTTAAAGAGTGTGTCGATCGACACACATGGGTTGTGTCGATCGACACGAGTTAAATCCAAAATAGGGATTTCGGTTTGACGACTTAATTAATTCTGACTCGGTTCAGGATAATTAGGTTTTTCTCCAGGGCCCATATATAAAGATATGAGGCACGACCTGGAAAAGAGATCTTTTCTGATAGCCGTCACTCTGAAACACTAAATCCATAAAGAGATCTGATCACCGGTTCTAGCATTCCGGCGGATTCCTATTTGTGTGCGTGTGGACTATTCGTAGAGGCA